>CAICTM010000349.1:0-74491 GCA_903772945.1 Seminavis robusta
AAAAGAGGAGAGAATTTTCCTCTTGACACCTGGCAAAGTTCGTTCTCGTTTACTGGTTAAGTGATTTTCTAAAAGCTTTATCGCAGTCCCTATTGTCCGCTCCAAGCAGGCACGTAAGGATCCTTCGATGCTGTAAAGTAATTCATAGGAATGGAACGATGCAAAGGAAGAGGACGACGAAAAGCAGCATCGAATCGTTTCGGATGTTGTTTGCTTGCGTGTACAGCACACATCACGTCTTCCACAGACGCGTGGCATGCACGCAAGCAAGAGGAGGGAAGCTTGTTGTAAAATGATGCCGAGTCCGCGATTTTCCGTTACCGTTCTTCTTCTTCAACAAGAGAATCATTGTCTGTTGTCGTATGACCATTATTTGATCTCCATCTTTTTTTCTTCCAACAACAACAGGTTGTTGTTTGTTTGTTGTGCGTCGTCGTCGTATCGGTCGTGTTGGCATTCATAATAGTGTTGTAATTCTGCGTCCACGAGGAGAGCGACGAGAGAGACGCGGTCGATCGACACGATCGATCCATTTCGTCTTCTGCCGACAAGTCGTCGCTGGAATCGACGCGCGGTAGTTTGACGACTCGCCCCGAGCAAGAACGAAGCCATCCATTCAACGGTCTGGTCTTGTTGTTGCTCCAACGGAATAAGTCGTAGCCCGTCTTTGATGGGAAAGGTCGGTGGTCCGTAATGACCAAATCCGGCATGGTTGCCACCCTGAATGACCTTGTAGAGAGTATTGTCGGGTACCATTTTGGTTTTGAATTGTCGCTCCTTGGCGGGTGTCAGGAATTGATTCATGAGATTGTCATTGGAGGCGGAAATGGAAAGCACCTTGACGTTGGTGTCACGCAACGTGCCATTCTTTTCAGTGGGAGTTCCTGCGGCCAATAGAATGAGCTTGGGCAGATTGAGATCCTTGACGAGATTAAAGGCGGCCGATCCTCCGGCGGAATGACCACCAATCGCCCACTCGGTGACGGAAAAGGCATCGCCGTGAGCCGCGGCGACGTGATAGAAAATGGGCAATATATCCTGCGGTCGGGCTCCGTGGTTGCGCGTCCCGAATCGGAGTGGTTCCAACGACACGACGGCCACCATAATGCCCGAATCGGCCAATTTGGCGGCGAGAGGCGCATATGCCGTGTGCTGTACCAATGCACCCGGCAAGAAAATAAAGCCGGGTACTTTTTGTGGATTGCCGTCGCTATCGTCGTCTGGTGTGGGTGGTAGGTAGATATCGAATTTGGGTTGATGATCGACGCGTTTGGCTTGCATGCGTTGCAGTAGCTGCAATTTGGCCGATGGCATGGCGCCTTGTCGATTTTGAATGAATCGTTTGGAGAGCCAAATGGAGAGATAGTAGAGTCCAGCCGCAGGAAGAATCACCAACAAGACAATGGCGACAGCAAACCATTTCATGTACGCAAAATGATCCTCCTCCTTTTGAGCCGACAGAACCACCAACACCACAAAGATGACGGTGAGACCAAAGAAGACGGTGGATGCCAAATGCCTCCAATTTCCAGAGGGTTCCAGCCCCATGAGCTCCAGGACGATACTGAGCACAGTGGGTTGAATGTCCTGCCACGTGAGAGCGCCCGGTCGATTTTGTTTCGAGAGAACCGACAGAGAGCGTTTGACCTTTTTGCGCTTCTTCTCCTGAGATTCCTGGTAGGAGTGTCGTGCATTTTTGTACTCTTGAAATTGATTCTTGAGGGCACGGGAGGATCGCGGTGCAATGTAGGAATCAATGGTGGCGACGCTCTTGTCGTCGTCATCATCGTCGTCCGAGCGACAGCCGCTCGAGGAAGACGAAGACGATGTCTGCGGATTGCCGCTTCGGTGATTGCTGCCGCTGTGCGTGCTACTATTGTTTGGGTTGTCGCTGTTGCTTGGATGATTGGACGGAGTCATGTTGACCAGGAGCGTGTTGATGGCCTGCAGATCCATTTCCAGAGACGTAGTGCGCTGGGCGGGTTCTGGTTGCAGGATGTGCGTAGCAGTGCTGTGAGGACTGTGTGTCTTTTTCTTTGCCTTATTGTTAAGGATTGGCTGCGTATATTCGTGTCGTTGGGCCTTTTGATGGAGCCATTGTCGGTACTCTGCGGCAGCCGCGCCTTCATAGCGCTTCTGCAGTTTGCCATTGGTGTGAACGGTGCCTTCTTTGGCCACCAAATCACGCTTTTCAAAAAACTCTTGCAGTGTCGCATTGCCACCTGCCTTCATCAGAGCCACATAGTTGTTCTTCTCGTTCCAGCTCGTGTCCAAATCCACCGATTGCACAAAGGACAAGTGCACGCCCAAACCACGATGAGGGCCACTGCACTGCAGACAAATCAGAATCCCATAGGTCACGGACGCCCAATTTGGATTGGCTTCGCCACATTCAAAACAGAATTCATTGCCGGGTAGATTCAAGATCCATTGCTTGTCGTCACGGTTCATTGCGGAGATATTACTTCATACAGAAGAGAGAATGAAGGAGAGAGAGAGAGAGACGATTCTGTTGAGCTTATTGTTGGCTCGATCTGGCCGATCTAGGCACAGTCGGCGTCTGTGCTGGTTGTGACGATGGCTTTGATGGCTCGCCAACCTCTTTCAAAAAGCTTTTGTGCATCTGAAGTGTCATCGTCAAGATTCGATTCGATTCGATTCGATTCAATTGATCCACCCATCAAACCCAGCGGAAGGCATTGGAGAATTAAGGGACCAACTCAGCCAGCGAAACTGGTGGCCACCACTTGACTCAGTTTGTCAATTTCGGACATCATCATTGCTCGAGCGTCACCCTTGACGGGCAAATCCAAGCTCCACTTGGTGCGTGCTTCCTGGGGCCGCCGTGGTGCCGGTCGATACGCATGAACTTACACTGTACTTTACCTCGTTGATCGCTGTCTGAACAAGGCAGGACGCATCAAGCAAGCGGAAGAAGAGGGTAAAGTAGTCAGAGCGAGGGCTAGAACAGCGGGCCAATCAGCCATCAACGCCGGGAGCTACAAGAACCATGCATGCCTATTTTTGAACATGGTTTGAGGCGTACGCCTCTGAAACTATTAGGTACGAGGCGGGGATACCTGCGAAAGAAACCTATTGGCTTCTCACTCCTTGTTTGCTTTCTTATATTAGTAAAGATTGCTAGCAAAAACGACCTGGCTTGGCCTCGTTGTAGCCTCTCACTCATACGGCATGTAATCCAAAGTAAGCAACGGCCATACGTTCAGGAAGTATCACATCAAGAAAGCTCGCGTTCGTGGGGGGGGACCGTACAAATTTCTACTCGGCACCAGCCTCCAGTAGCGCATCCAATGCTTTAAATCGTCATAGTAATGATCGAGTTGTGCAGGATTCTTTCAACAACTTTCACTCCGCCAATCTGTCTTCTCCTTTCCCCAGAGATTGCTTGAGACGAAGAACTCCCTTCCCTTCCATGTCCTTCTTGGTCCGATGCTTGATTTTCCTGTTATTATTATTCTCTCAGCCTGTGTTTGGTGCACAGGAACAGGCCATCGTTTGTCTGGCAGCCACAGGATCCAAACCACAATGTCTGCAGGTTGGTTTGCCCCGATGTCATGGTGGTGCTGGTTGAAAATCATCTGGATGTAGCTGCTTTTCATACTCTTCCCTGTGTTCAAGGCAAAATTTTGATCCATCGGGACCTTTTCCAGAATGGGGAATCCAGCAGTCAGGCTTCTGGCAGCACTTCTTGGGTTTTCTCTTCCGCTTCTTCACGGGTTGTTGTAGGGTAGGAGCGTTTCCATCATCCGCATTGACATCGCCTAGGTTCATGGGTAACGTTGGCTGGACATCTGGTCGTAGCTGCTTTTTATACTCTTCTCTGTGCTCAAGACAATAGCGAGACCCATCCGGACCCTTCCCAGAATGTGGTATCCAGCAGTCAGGCTTCTCGCAGTATCTGATGGGCTTCCTCTTCTTCTTCTTCTCTGGTTGTTTTTGTTGTTTTTTACTTGAATTTCGTTGTCTTTTTTGGCCTGATTGGGTACCCGTAGGAGAAATTCCATCATCAGTTCCCGCACAGAGATCCCTTTCGGGGGGGATCATCTGCTGTTGCGAGCCCTGCTTTTTCTGAGAGCCATGCTGCTTCGGAGAGCCCTGTTGCTTTGGAGATCCATGTTCAGCATCCCCTGGGTTCATGGTTAATGTCTACGCGGTAGAAGCCTTTGGTTGGTATTCTCAGTGGTGCTACCTGCGGTGGTGCTAATGTCGCGGCAGCGTCTTTTGTTGTTGTTGAACTGCGAGTGCTTCACTGGGTTTTGGCGTCGTGCGTCGTGGAGAGCGTTGTGGAGAGCGTTGTGATCTTCCAGTCATCATCGTCCGAGACCGAGACATTGCTTTGGTGTCGGTGCAGCACTGCAGGTTTAAAGCGCTGGACCACAAAAGCTCACCCAAATCGTCTTCTTTGAGGCTTCAGACTTCGGTGATTGTCAGGAGTCAGGAGTACTGTATGGGATGTGCCTCGATCCTTGCCTTGGCTGTGTAAACTTATTTGTTGGAAATGCTGACTTCTCCGAGTGCGGAACCGTCAGGTAGGGCTCTCGTGAGTGTCAAAAGGCCCAGTGCAAAATGAAACACCGTAATGTGCAACCAACCAGCAGAGAATGTATGCGTGGTCCCTGCTACTGGGGTCTTGCAACGGCTTCATGACTGCAAGATCGCATTTGCAGGCGAGGATCTCGTATCGTAGACTTTCTCCGACGACAGAGCGACCCAAGCGTTGCTGTCACCTGGTTTGACTCATGTGCGCGGCATGCATGGATCTTACATGTACTACTCCAAGGGCTCCGAGGCTTGTTTTGCTTCTGGCGGAATCTATGATTACGACCGTCTTGCTGCGCTGGAGCTACATGTTCGATCAGCCCGTGCTCTCGTAGTCGGGGGCTTGGATTCGGACGTTCAAGTCCTGGACCACGTGGATGATGAAAGTATGGCTCCTCGCTAGCTCTAGATGCTGTCGGTTCTTTGCTATTCTGCTGACAGTAAAGGCCAGAGCCCAGACTTGTTGCATTTGATTGCTGTGCGAATTCACTGTAGGCCTGGAGAGTTAGTTTGGAGTTGGCTTGTTGCCTTTGACTTTCTTTCCGCTGTACGACATGGTGACGGTGTATCCTATTTGTTGCCGATCTACACTTGGCAATGAAAACACCAACGCAAGGAATCGAGTGAGCATGGTGTGCGCGTTGGGATGCCTACGGAAGCTGCCTGCACCAGCGGCACCGAGCTGTATGATTTTGCTTTCGCAGTACGAACGAAACTCCAGACAAAACTTGCACAACTAACTGTGGCTCTGTGATTCTTTGCTGAACGAACGGATGTCGTAGGAGTATCTGCAAACTAACTAAAATTAACTAAGTATGGTATCGATATAGTATTGATGACATGGCTAGTGTTGACAAAGAATCCGCAGGGATTCTTGCTTCTCTTCTAAAACGTAATGGTGGAGGTTCTCGATCGTTGCATTGCGTTGGTTGCTTCGCGGTCAACATCGACACGCACTCTCGAAAGTGGTAGGATCCACAATCTACTTGCATGCTCACTCACTTGGCTTGCGGTTTGCTGCCAATGCCATTGGCCCGGACCGACGATGCAACCAGCGGCCCCGTATTCTGTACGGGACGCACCTTTTTGGGTGGTTTGTTTTGAACGATTCGCTTGGTGCGTCGATTTCTTTGTTGTTGTGGGGCATCTGTAGTTGTGGTGGTTGCCTCCTCCTGTTTGGAGGATTTCTTGGAGTTGTCTTTCTTGACAACCCACGGGAGAGCGGTATCTTTGGCGGATAGTTTGGAAAAGGAAAATCGTTGTCCTTGCAGACTGCTTTGAATGGCATGCTGTCGTTTCTTGAATTTGGCACGGGTCTGTTGAAATTCTTGCGATGTGGCAACGGGTTTCATCATTTGCTGAAAACTCGCGAGCAGTTGCGAATAGCCACCCCCCGATTGAATGAATCCATCCGATAAACTCGCGTACAGGACATCACTGTCGGGCGGTTGTCCCAATCGTTGTGTGACGGTTGCTTTGGGGAATGCCTTTTGAAAGTAATGATGGAGGGCATTCGTGTAGAGACAACTGCGATCGGCCGTTTGAAAATCCGCGGGCAAATCTTGTCCCTTGTGGGCGGCTCCCATAATGACAATGTGTGTAAACTCATGG
Source organism: Seminavis robusta (assembly GCA_903772945.1). Classification (NCBI taxonomy): domain Eukaryota; phylum Bacillariophyta; class Bacillariophyceae; order Naviculales; family Naviculaceae; genus Seminavis; species Seminavis robusta. The sequence continues at coordinate 6,172 of CAICTM010000349.1, forward strand.
TTGTTGTTGTTGTTCTTGTTGTTGTCTTGTGCCAGTTGTTGAATTTGTTGGGTAAAGTAGGAGAGTGGTTTGACGTAGGCATTCCATGCTTGACGGTACGGCAAATGTTTGGGTTTGACCCAGGGATCATCACAGCAAGATCCCTGTTTGTTATCCTTGCGTCGAAAGTAGTATTGTTGTTCCTCGAGTAATTCCTGGACGTTTTCGACGGCGGAATCAATGACATCTCCCAATCGCAAATGGACGACCAGCGTTTTGGGCGGCGGCAGATCGATATTGAGATCGAATCGCAAATTGTCGTCGGCCATGGCTTCGACGGTTTGTTTCATGACGCCATATAAGACTTGATACTTTTTCTTGCCCTTTTTCTTTCCCGTTTTCTTAATATGCTCCATGTTGGCTTCGTAATGAGCTTCCATGAGACTGCCAGACTTTTTGGGTTGTTTGTGATAATTCTCGCCGGCCCAAACGCCGCGTCCAAAGAACATGTCGCCAAAATTGTAGCGTTCCCATTCTTCACTGAGAAAGTATTTCTGTACTTCCGGGGCCGTACACATCGTCTGACTCGCCGAGACCAAATCGACGAGTAACGTAATGGCGTGGTGGTTCCAGACACATGTCTTCAAGTCGAATGGATTCTTTTGTTTCTTGGCGAGGTCGCGTTGATCGCCTTCCGGGAGATCGTCCGGTTTGGTACAAAAGAAGCGACCGCAGCGACAGGATTTCCAAGGTCCCAAAAAGTCTTCTTTGGAATTGGTATCCAATGCCGTGTCTTGATCAAATCCGAGGTCAATGGCAAACAACTCTTTGCAAGTCGATGTGCAGACACCCCACGATGTCGTGTCAATGGTAGGAGCGGGTTTGGGTGCTTCTGGTAGTTCTTCTTTTGGTTGTTGTTTTGGTAGTTCTTCTTCTTGTTTATCTTCTTGTTTAGATTGTTGTTGTGACTTTTTCGATTGTTGCTGCTTCTTTTTTGGTTTGGCTCGGAGCGTCGTCGTCGTCGTCGTCACGGGAGGCACACTGGTATCGACACTGACTTCATCGTCGTCATCTTCGTCTTCGTCGAAATTCGTACTCACCACTTCCAAGTAGCGTGGTATAGCTGGTTGTTGTACTGGTTGTGCTGATTGTGCTTTGTTATTCTTGTCGCCTTGCAGTGTTCGATCGGGCAGAAAGGACGTCAATTGATTGCTCGACACGGAAAACGTCTGGAAAAACACAAACAACAAAGTCCCTGGGACCAACAGTTTCGCTACACCTGGCATCGTACTAGCTAGTAGTTACTTCAAAGGTTTGGAAGGATAGATTTTTGTAGAGGAGAGGAATTGAATTGAATACGAAATGAAAGGCGTCGATGATGGATGCAAGGCATGGTGGAGCATTGCAGGAAGGGCAAAGACGATCGAAAGCCGAAACTGCTCGTGACTTGGTAGATTCATGGTCACAGAGTCATCTTGCACTGGTTGTACTTAGGGTACCAGTCACTCATTACCATTCCAGTGAAGTGGGCTTTGGTAAAAGACTGCTCAACAGAAAAAGCTAAAACTAATAAGCTCACAAAGTCTGGCGCAACAGTGACAGCGGAACTTATTAATTGCGTCCAAGCCAAAGTTTGGCTGCCGGCGCTGCTGCACGAATGCTTGGTTTCTCGGTAGCTGCTGTGCAATGAGACTATTAATACATGCTGCCGAGAATGCTTGCTTGCAATGGTACACATGCAAGCCCTCGCAGCCAGTTGGCTCAAGGTTCCTCCTGTCAAGGACTCCAAGCTTTGCGGGATCATTGCTTCTGAGCAACCTGTCGACTTGCTTATTGGAACGAAACCCAAAGCATCTTCCACAAGCAACATTGCTATAACTATCTAGCTCTTGAACAGACGGCCAGCTTCATACACTGACGTACCGTATTCGATCGAGCAGACAATGCACACCGGCAAACGGTGCAAGGGAAGTGCGCACGATCAAAGAAAGGAAGCTTCGAATCATCCCTATATATCTCGTACCGGTACAGTATGGAGGCAGCAATGCAAATACAGAGCTAGCTAGCAACAGGCATGTACATTATTCTTCAGCGGAATGAATTGAACTGAATCGAATCGAATCGGTCCACGAAAGAACGTAAAAGGCGGAATCAGCGCCAACAGACACTGGCTGGAACTGAACCTTTATCGTTTGAAAGTGTGACAATACCGGTAGCTAGCTGGGGCTTTCTGAGATAATATGTACGCACTTGCTTGGAAAGAAAAAAATCATCTATCTGTTAGGTAGCTCTCGGGCGGTTGGCTACCTGGTTTCATACACAGATAGATACCACGTACGGTAGATGATAGATACGTTTGCATGGAAATATTGTTGCACTCTGGAAACGATGCAAGAGAACTACCTGTGCAAGAGCGTCCTTGGCGTCTCCTCTCGTTTGGTTGGAGCAGCACATAGAGCTAGTAGAAGCGTGTAAATCTGGGGAACGTTCGATCAGGGCCACGAAAGAACTTGAGAGGCAGAGCTATCGATGTTCACGATGTACCGTACGAGCCGACCCCTTTTGCTTTCTCCCGTGTAAACGTAGCTAGCTCAACTAGACTACGGTCATTGATTGGCGAGCATTTCAAAGGAGCAACCCGGCTGCAATGAAAACATACTCCTACTGTAGAGCTTAGCTGCTTCGACGAAACAAAGGTTGCAGGGACAAGGGGAGTCTCCAGTCGCATCGAATCGTCCGCGACTGCCTACCTAATGACGGTTGGATGGGCTTGGTTGCGTTCTTACAAACGCAACTCAGCTACCCATGGATAGATTGATATGCGCTGCTCTTTCAGCTTGTGTGTACCGTACGTTACCTCTGGGAACAGATCCACGGATATCGGCGTCGAGTCATCAAATATCAACCAAGTACGTGGGCGCAGCATTCTACAACCATGCACCTGCTGCTCTGAGGCTGGAATGGCAAAAGAAGCACTCACGGTACGCAACTCGAATCTACAGGCATTTGAAAGCCGTCTAGAGTGCAGCCAGTCCCAGCGGAACCGTCCCTTTCAAAGCACATTGCTGTTTGATACACGCGTGAATCCATGGCGGATAGTTGCGTCCTTTGACACTCCAGAAAGCTGTGCATTCCCCCCTGCAAAGCACCCAAAGCAACACGATCAAGTCCCCCGACAGTCCTAGCATCAAACATCTCCAAGAGGATCTTCCTAGGCTCCAGCAGAGCTTCCCAGAGCAAAGAAGCGTAGCCAAGAAGTTGAAAGGGTCGAGACGGAGGTGCCCCCATTTTCTTACCAGTACCGTTTCTAAATCCTTAAGCTTTAAGTGATTGATTTCGAAAGATTTAGGGGACTGCGGACAACACGCAACACACCTCACCAGACCCCTGTTGACACCGAAGAAGAGCAACAAACTCCACGCCAACACCATTCCAGCGTCAACACAGCCTCCCAACACTCGACGAAGACAGTGTCCTGTCATGCCAAGCCATTGGGAGGCCGTAGTGCGGTGAAATCATAGGTCGGTTACGGTCCATCATCGAGATGACGAGAATCGAAGGCTTTCAATCCCGGTTTTCACCATGGTCGTTTCTCATCACTGATGATCTCGGACAGCAGAGGACATGACGAAAAATGGGACAACCTCATTCTGAGCTCACAAATTTGTTTTCTAGAATACTGGAAGACAATACACTCTCGATTAGACGTACGCCGAATCCCTTTCTCTCGCTACACTCTGAACGCTACAACACTACTTACTACTACCAAATCTTCAGGAATCCCAAAAGCTCTTCTTTAAGTTTCCACCTCAAACATAAATTGACCATGACCGAGGCAATGAAGAACGGACAGTCGACGCCATCTGTGCCAACAACAATGACAATGTCCAACTTAGATACTATTACTGATAACATGATGACAACGCCCATAGAAAACGCGGCCAACAACAACATCAACAACTCGAACGGTGCCATCATCGTTCTTCCTGCCGTCTTTGTGGCTACCATCCTGACGTTGATCTTGGTGAAGAAACGACGAATCACGAAAGGCAAGCCCATTGACCATGTCTTCCTCGGATCCTGTCTTCGTCGTTGCGCCCAAGAAAAATTCCAACTTGCCGGCCACTATAACGCCAGCTATTTCAACAATCACAGCACGACGCCCATCACTCCTTCTCCAGAGGCGAACCAAAAGTGGGGTCGTCACTACCGCAAAGCCTACATGGCTCGCCAGAAGCGTATCACGCTGGATCGCGAGTACACCCATGTCGTTTTCGGCACCTTCAGTGACGAGGTTTTCGAGAAGCAGCAAGTCATCCTAGCCATCAAGGCCAATGTTGAAGCGGCGCAATTTGATTCCTGGCAAGAGCGGCGCAAGGCTGGATTGAGCGTCACTGCCTACAACCGAATCAAGGAGGAAAGTGAAGAAGAAGCTTCCGACTACAAGATGCACTACACACAAAAAGCTTGCTGCATCTCCACCCTTGCTGTCCCCAATGTGGCGGACCTTCTGGTGGAGTATGGAGAAGAGCTTGTGTGCCAGTGGGTGCACGGCGACAAGGACTTGATTGAAGACGCCAAGTTCCACAACAACATGGTTGCAGTGAAGGATGATGTGGTGGGACTAGTCAAGGCGATGACGGCGCATGGTGAAGGGCCTGTCGCTTTCTGGTTTGCCGCCAATTACCATGATGTGGACAGGGCCGCATTCAAGCAAGCCAAGTTGCATCTGCAGTGTGGATTGGTGCAACGAAACGACTATGATGAAGTCTGCAAGTTGGATTCGGACGAAAAGATTGCCAACCGACGCTTTGTCAAGGCACGCCGCAAGCCTGTTGTAGAGAAGAAGCGTGTGCTGGTCCACCAAGAACCAATCGTTGTCGAGACTGTTGAAGAGGAAGACGACGTCGAAGTTCAAGTCGAGAAGATGGCATCATGCGACGATGGCTATGGCCCTGGTGCGATTGTAGTCTACACACCACAACTCGAGACCATTGCAGAGGAAAACGATCAAGAGCAGGTGGCTACGATCCAACAACAAGCTGTGGTGATTGAGAACTTGCCGGAAGACATGCCCCACTCACTCAAATGCTGGACCGGTGACAACGCATGCTACAATAGCTGCTGGGATGTAGTTTCTGACATGACATGGGAGTCACTGGAAGACGAGTCACTGGAAGATGTCAACGAAGACAATGTTGTGGAGGATAACGTTGTGGAGGATTGCGATGAGTTTTCCCTGACTGCCGAAGAAATTGCGTTCATTGAACGATACGAAGCCAAGCTCCAACAACAACAACACGAGCCAGTTGTGGAGGACAATGTTGTGGAGGACAATGACGATACTGTGCAGTCGATTGATGATTTCGATTTGGAGGACGACCTTGAATACACACTGACTGATGCAGATTGGAACGCACTTCGAGCCATGGGTTGGTGGGACCCAACGACGGCTATTGTTCCTTATGTTCCCAAATTGATTGTTCCATACGTCCACTGCGAGTGGACAGTGAGCGTGGACAAAAAGCTCTTTCGATTGGATCGCCAGATGACAGGTGTTGTGCTAGGAATGGTGCCGAAAGACATTCTAGCAGCAATGCTGGCCGATGGTGGCGAGACAGTCAAGGAGTTGATGCGGCGGCAGGTGACACCACGATTGGAGGCCGCCCCAGTTGAAGTGGATGGAGACGAAGAGCGAGTCGAAGTGCTAGCCGTAGAAGATCCAGTCGACAATGACGTGGAAGATCAAGACGAAGGGCGAGTCGTCGTTGAAGATCCAGTCGAGGAACCAATCGAACCAATCGATGCAGTTGTGGAGCCAACTTTGCGGCGGTCGACTCGGCGAATGGCTTCCATTGCCAGTCAGAAGATTGCAGAACAGGCGAAGACCAACCAGCGACAACGCCGCACAACAACAACAACAACAACACAAGCTACGACTGAACGGCGAACACGTCGATCCGGACGCCTGGTCAAGCAACCTAACTGGTACATTCCAGCTTAGGCAACAACAATCTTCAACAGCGTCGGACATTTGATCCGACGACTCATTCCCTTCGAGGTCATCGAAAGCAGGTAAGTCAATCTCGTGTGTGCTGTTTGCATTGCCATTGTCAATTGACTACTGTTGCACATAACCATTGTCTCTTTCTCTTTCTCAGATGCAGCCAGGTCGAAAACAGGTAAGTCAATCTCGTGTGGTGTTTGCATTGCCTTTGTCCCGACTATTGTTGCACATAACCCATTGTCTCTTCCTCTCACAGCCTCACTCACACCCAATTGCTTTGCTACTGACACACTCACACCTTGCCTTGTTACTGACACTTGTCTTGCTACTGACACACTCACACCTTGCCTTGCTACTGACACACTCACACCTTGCCTTGTTACTGACACTTGCCTTGCTACTGACACACTCACACCTTGCCTTGCTACTGACACTTGCCCTCTCTTGCTTGCAGCTTCATAGGCCTCCACTTGGAGATGACACAAACACACACACACAAGTCCTGGCCAGGCACCCTAGGTAAGTTCCAACTGCCGTGCATTGCTATTGCTATTGTCCGCTCGTAGGCCGGCCCCCTCCTTCATGGGGGACAAAAGACAAATCACGTAAGTTAATTTGTGCTGTGCATTGCTATTGTCCGCTCGTAGGCCGGCCCCCTCCTTCATGGGGGACAAAAGACAACACGTAAGTTAATTTTGCTGCATTGCTTGTCCGCTCGTAGGCCGGCCCCCTCCTTCATGGGGGACAAAAGACAAATCACGTAAGTTATTTGTGCCGTGCATTGCTATTGCTATCATTCTCTAACACAAACAACAACCACACATACATACATACATAAATATACATACATCATACATCATACATAACACAACAATAACCACACACACACACACCAATACAAATCCTTTCGAAGGTATCAGCAACAACATTAATTCATAGTAGAGGAATTTTTTTTTTTTTTTAACAGGGGCTCTACCCACTTCTTGTATCCGTAGCTGTAGTAATGCAGTGTAGATTCATTCATTCCATTTCATTCATTCATTCAAAACACAGGGGCAATGCTCACTTTTAGTACTATATGTTTGTGGTGAATTCTTTTCGTTAGACTCGTAGTCTTCTTCGAGTCGCACTGTAGCTATAGTAAACAAACTCATCGTCTCCATCGTCATGCAAAATGTGTCGTATGCATTACGCGTTTTCTCAACCGCAGAGTAGATCGTCAGCTCCGTGCCTACACTGTGTACTGCATGTAGCACAGAATGACTGTGTGTGTAGTAGTTTCTTTCGGACAGCACGACCCGATGCCTGTCATGAAGTTTCCTGGATGCGACAGGACTTCGGTACTTGCCGTGATGCATGCATACCCAACTGTAGATTTTCCGTCCGAGGACTCAGTGTTGGCATCATGCGTCATGGCGCATCCCGTCGTCGAAGGATAGACGATGGTGAAGGTGGGTCGGCAAGAGCGACGATCAAGACCGAAGCGGTGCACAAAGCTTGCACCAGATCTCATGCTTGCATGCATGCATGCATCGGAGGACAGGCAGTAGCCACGACAAAGCCGTCACGACAGCAAAATCCTTTGGAATGCAAGGGGGATATTGACTTGGTTGGCGCCTCCGCACACGCACCGTACTGGCTGCTGTCGCGCTGTATGCACCTCTCTCCTCAAGTCCGCTGCGTTTCATTGCGTGGCGTGGGTGTTCGAGTGACGGCACACTTTGAACAGCATGGAGCAATACCGGTAGTCTGGCAAGCTTGTCAGCAGTCATTAAAAACGTACGTGCAGCCAGATACGGTCCAAATGGACATTGTAATGCGGACGGACCTTAGCGAATCGAATCTCCCTGCAGCATTCTCGTAGACTACCGTTGCGGGATGGGATGACTTGCCGGTACTTGATTGTTGGAGTTTGGAACGAGTCGAGTCTTCGAGTTGATATCGGCTACCGTACCGCTACCTTGACTGTGAGGCTTGGAATCAGACCAATGAATACCGGTACCGGTACCCCCAAAGGGCATCTCGTTTCTGGGTGCGTTGTAGATGCGTGTGCGTGTGTGTGAGGGCCGAGACCATTCGCGACTCGAGGCAACGTTCATCGTCTCGTAGTGTGACATTCACTCTCTGTGAGGTCCCGCAACACGCACGTCACGGCTTCAAAACTGAAACTATTTTCTTGCGCGGGCGATGCAACGACGATGCATTTCACAAGAGCGAAAAAGACAAACTCGAGCGCAGCTCCACCGACGAGTATGAATGCTCCTGTGGTGCCGGTAGCAGCCAGTCACCCGCTCCACCAGAAACAGCAGGGCATCACGGGTCCAAACAAATGACGACCTACAGTCGGCGCACACAAGACCGGTAGCTGTGGGAGAACATCACTACTGTCGTTGCATCCAAGAGAACATTGCCAATAGCCACCATTCCTCCCACATGTACAACATTGCAGAAGCCTACAAGAATGATGTCAGCGAAACCAATCAGAACACTGCTGTAGCAATAATAATGTCCCGAAATGATTAGTCTTTGTCTATTGATGGTTGATGCTAAAGACATAGGTTGGCTTTTGGCTGCTCTGCTAGAACAATCAGTTGTTTCCTTCTTGCTATCTGCTGCTCATGTGTCGGGTATGGATGCATGCATTCATGCCAATGCCAATATGCTGCTTGGTGGTGTGGGGTATTGATGGTGCTGCTATGAAATATGTGATCAGTCGTCTTTGTGGGCAAATGTACAACAATCCTCAAAATCAATAAGTTGATCAATGGGGACATGCCGTGTCCAGAAGATTGTCTTTGTCGGTTCTTTTCTGATTGCGGCCTTTTCTTCTTTCTTGTGGCGCTGGATTTGCTTTTCTTCTTTCTCTTCTCGAGTCTCTTCTCGAGTCTCTTCTGGAGCCTTCAGACCTTGCAAGACAGCCTCAGCCCACAAAATGGCACCACCACCACCAGGAACGCCACTGTCAATGAGATAATCCACAACAGCTGGGTTATGGCGGAATGCCGTCAAGGTCACCACCCAATTTCGAAATAGCATGGCTTTCGCCCGATTGATGGCCAGCTTGTTGACGATGCGATCATGAAGATGATCACTAAAGAATCCTTTTTGTTTGTTTCTCATAGACTCGGCCTCTATTCCAAAGCTCTTCAAGTTGTCATGGGCCTCAACAGCAGCTGTGATGCGCTCCCAGTACTCGCAGTCGTCATCAGGGAAGTTTAGTCTTTTGAATTCAATGGATTCAAGGTGTGGTAAATCCAAGATCAACTTTGGCACATCCAGGGAGCAATTTCCTTGCCCACCTTCCTCTCCAAGTAAAACGAAGCTTTTAAGCATTGGGTGATCTCGAATCGCCCGCTTGATAGGTTCAAAATAGTTGTTTGGATCTTTTAGGAATGGATCTCGTTCGTAAAATACGAAGTCTCGTTCATCAAAATAGTCGATGCCCGGATCGTCTGTGTAAACAAGGCTGAGTCGCTCGAGGCTTTTGCACTGGGAAATGAACAATGCAAGCAAGTCAGCATCGGAAGGGTCCAAGAGTCTGCAATGCATTCTCTTGAGTGTTGGACATGCCGATGCGATGGCATCCTGAACCAAATGACGGAGATTTAGATGCGGCAAACCACTAAAAGTAGAAACCAAGGCGCTGTCGAAGTTGATTGTTTCAAGCTCAGGCGAGGCAGCAATCAAGCTTGGAAGACACACTAGAAAGTTTTCATATTCCAAACTTTGCATCTCCAGATCCAGTGTGCGCAGCTCCACCACACCATCAATCACATCAAGAGGCACTCCCCCTGAATGGAGAGAATTCCGTCGCTGCTGGCGGTAAAGAAACGCGAATGGATTGAACATTGAGAAGAATGACATGATTGTAGCCAAGGATCGACGAAAGACAAAGGAGGAAGGCTCTGGTTGCTCTGGTTGACAAACAATGACAAATGGATCTCTCGCTCTCGTCTCGTCGTCCAAAATGGAAACTCGGGAAGAAGCCAGAGAAGCTGTCCTTTGCTAGAGGATCGTACCATGCAGTCGTACCGCTGTGATCCGAGTCGATCGAGTCGAGTGGATCCCTTGCGTCTTTTGGATCTTGGTTTTGAGAATTCAGCTTCGGCAAAGCGATCAACAACGCCACGACCATGACGCATCTGCTCCATTTCTAGCTAGCTAGACAGGCCGTTGATTTGATACCGCAGCACCATCAAGACGACAATCTACACTCCTGCCTTGTTGGCTGTTTCATTGTCAGCAACGAGCATGCTCCTTTTGGCATCTCGCGCGACGGCCCTCTTTCGACCAGCTCGCGTTGTTTCCGTCGGAGCATCATCTGCCTTTTTGTTTGTGACAGACAACAACAACCGCACCATGTCGTCTTTTCCAGCGTGGCAAGTGGACAAGGTGGAAGATGGAAGCTTTCAAGGCACCGAACAAACTCTGTCCATCGACTCGCTGCCTCATGCTGAGAATGGCGTCTTGATTCGCGTCACGCACTCGTCGTTGAATTACAAAGATGCACTCAGTGCCAGTGGCAACAAGGGCGGCGTGACCCGCAAATTTCCTCATACTCCGGGCATTGATGCCGTCGGGACTTTGGTGGAAAGTGGAGAGCCATGTTTGGTGACAGGCTACGATTTGGGCATGAACACCGCTGGTGGATTTGGAGAATTGATTCGAGTGCCCAGTGAATGGATTGTCTCGCCCGTGCCATTTGCGCAGCCTCGGACGGCCATGGTGTATGGAACGGCTGGATTGACGGCCGGTCTCTGTGTCCAAAAGCTAGTGGAAAATGGCAAGGCGACACCGCAGGACGGTCCGGTGGTGGTGACGGGTGCTACGGGGGCGGTAGGAACCGTGGCGGTGGAATTGTTGGCCAAGCTGGGATTTGACGTGGTTGCCATTTCCGGAAAACCCGACAAGAAAGACCTATTGCTCCAATTGGGAGCCAAAGAAGTCTGCGGCAGAGATGCCTTGGATGCCACGAAAAAGCCCCTGTTGAAACCAATCTACGCACATGGTATTGATACCGTCGGTGGAAGTCCATTGGCGGAGTTGTTGAAACAGATTCAACCCGGTGGATCCGTCGCCTGTTGTGGATTGGTAGCGGGCGCACAATTGGAGACCACGGTATTGCCGTTTATTCTACGAGGCGTCCAGTTGCTGGGAGTGGATTCGGTAGAGATTCCACTCGACGCCAAAAAAGCTGTCTGGGACAAACTCGCCACGGATTGGTCGTGTCCGCAGACCGAGGCATCGGCCGTCGACATTGGACGGCATCAACTGGATCCGTATCTCAAGGCGTTCTTGAAGGGGGCGTCCTCTGGAAAAGTTGTCTTGGATCACAGTTTGACGACGACGAGCAGTAGCAACTTGTGAAGTACGGACCTACGCAGGTTTCGAGCTGAACGGATCATTCATTCATTCATATATTCTAATAATCAATTACAATCATATACGTACTACGTCGCGATAGTACATTGTAACCCAACCCCTCCCCTTGGTCCTACCGGTTTCTCTCTCAGGTTGGAGCTCCATTTGTCGACAGGACCCAACGCGTCTTTTCCTCATCGTGCCAACAAGGATTTGTCCATGCCATGCCATCCACAGTGGGAGCGTCGGTCGCCACTGCGGTCATTTGGTTGGTCGACGCTGCCTCTCTCTCGGTTTCAAATTGACTGGTCGCGGCATCCCTCGATACTGCGGTTTCAAATTCACCGGTCGCGGCATCCCTCGATACTGCGGTGACAGTGGAACGTAGTTGGTCGGCGCTCGACGAACTAGCAGTGGTCGAAGCATCCGAGGAAGAAGACAATACTGGAGTGATGGAACCACCAACGCCAGTGGAGGAGGCACCGCTGTTGGAGGATCAAGATGATGCTGCCGTTGTGGAGCAAGTGATGGAAGCACCAGTCGCATTGCGGTTGGACGGAGCGTCGATCGCATTCGCACAAGGATGGCTGGCTGGCTGGCAAATTTAGTTGGTCGACGCTCGAGGAATCACAGTAGTCGAAGCATCCGAGGAAGAGGACGATATTGGAGCGATGGAACCACCAACGCCAGTGGAGGAGGCACCGCTGTTGGAGGATCAAGATGATGCTGCCGTTGTGGAGCAAGTGATGGAAGCACCAGTGCTGACTTGAACATCACGGGCCGCGGCATCCCTCGAGCGATGAGAAGGGAACGTCTGGTGAATTCCATCGTAGTATCCACAAGGATTGCCCATGCCTGTAGCGTCAGTCACATTGCGGTTGAACATTACATTTTATTTGGTTGGAAGGCGCTGCTTTGATTTCAGCTTATGGCGTGTCAACAATGATACGGCGATGTCTTCTTCCTCCACCAGGCAAGAGTTAATTGGTCGACGCTGCTTCTCGCTCGGTTTCAGATTCGCCGGTCGCGGCATCGCTCAAGGCTTGTCGGCATTGATGCTGCAGTGACAATGCACGGTCTTGTGAATGCAGTTGTTCCTCCACAATGCAAGAGAAGGGAGGAGGCAACGAGTTGCGCGGCACAGAAATCTACAGCACCAATGACGGCGGGTTGGCACAATTGGTTGGTCGACGCTCGAGGAATCAGCAGTGGTCGAAGCATCCGAGAGAATGATAGAACCACCAACGCCAGCGGAGGAGGAATGGGTGTTGGAGGAGCAAGATGATGCTGCCGTTGTGGAAGAAATCAAGTGATGGAGTGCTTTGACTTCAACATCTTGGCCCGCGGCATCGCTCGAGGCCGTCGGCAATGATGCTGCGGTGACAATGGAAGATCTTGTTCCTCCACAAGGCAAGAGAAGGGAGCTGGCAACGTCGCGTCGTGCGGATTGTCGGACATGACAGACAAGACGAGTCTACAGCATCAGTGACGGCGGACTGTCTCGCAGATTCGGTAGATGACCCAATGCTGTCAAGGAATGTTCCCCCACCAAGAGTACAAGGGCAAAGGGGAGTCGGCAATGATGCTGCGGTGATATTGGAAGGACTTGCAAACATGTTCCTCCACAAGTCAAGAGAAGAGAGGAAGCAACGTCGCGTCGTGTGGATTGTCCTTCGGCCATGGCACAGAAGTCGAGTGACAGTCGAGTCTACAGCACCAATGATGACGGCGGATTGTCTCGCAGATAGATGAACCAATGCTACCAAGGCATGTTCCCCCATCAAGAGTGGAAGAGCGCAGGGGAGACGCTGATTGACGGGCCATGCGCAGTTCGTGCAAAAGCAGGCCGCATTGCTGTGGGTTGTCGTCTCGTCCTCGCATTTGGCTTCGTCATGAAGGTGCACGGTTGCGGCTGCTGCGGCTGTCCTGGGCATGCGAGAAAGCTCTCCGATTCTTTTCTCCACTGCAGCAGAGCCGATCCCTTGAAGGTACCGCGGTTTTCCTTGGAATGGAACTCCGACAAAGAAGCGTGGCTAGTTGTCGGCGGTTGATGAAGAGGAAGCACATGGAGGAGGTAGGGTTTCTCTCAGTTGGACTCTTCACGCTGTCTTCTCTGGCGCTTGTTTTGCGATAGACAACGCGGGTACTGTACCTCACAACCAACACCGTCTTCCAGGATGTCTGGGTTCATTTGTATTGAACAACCAATTGTAGTTCTGTCCAGCAAAGCGTCCAAGGCCGGACGCAGGTTCCACCGTCATTGGCTCAAAGACTTGGAAGCTGTCTTTCAATGGTTCGTTCAAGTCTTGCTGGAGAAGGCAACTGCTCGCGACAAGGGAAGGGGGTCCATCGCACAGAGAGTAGGAAAGAGAAGACTCTGGTAGGAGGAATGAATGGTCGATCCATTGTCGTACTCTGGTTCAATGCCATGATCGATGCGAGGACGAAGGCGACAAGCTATCCTTACGCGCCATGTTAAGGTTAAGAAGGGACCACGACACAAAGGATCCGACACAGAGAAGAAGATCCAAGACCAAACCGCCGTGCATGGCAAGAGCTTTGGAATGGCAGTTGGTTGTCGTCCCCACAAAAGCCAGAGGAGGAGTAGAATCACCCGACGATGTCCTGTCTTGTTTGTTGGGAGGAGAAACCGGACGCCTCCTTGGTGGCGCTCTCCACCCAGTGTTCCCATGAGTGCTGCCGAGAATGTGCCGTCCGATGGATCAATAAGGCGGAAAGAGCCGCCTGTGAAACGTCTGTGCCCGTGTGTCCCTTTTGCCAGCAATCCATGAACGAGACTCAAGTGTTGGCCGTGTTGGGGCGACCATTCCGTCCCATCCAACCGACAGCTCACGACGACGAGTGGTTGGCGGAACACACCCAGTCATGTCCGCACTGTGGAGTCGCCATTCAAAAAGTGGAAGGAAGTTGCGATTTGATGGAATGTTTGTGTGGGATGCGCTTTTGCTATGCCTGCGGTAATCCTCAAGCTCAGTGCCCATGCTCCACAACAGAAGCCACGCGGCATCATTATTATTGGGACAATTGTTTTGACCGCCAAGCCAGCAGGATGGCTCCTCCTGTCGCATCCAAGAAGGCTGGCCATGATGATGTAGACTTGCAAGGTCATTTGGAACAGAGAAGGGAAGAATTTGCCAGGCAGAACGACGTGACAACACTGTGGTTTGGGATGTGCATTGTCGCTGGTGGATTGGTCGTGTGCCTCGGTTCACCGGAGGATGGCCGTGACGCTGCTGCTGTCGATGTTGAGGTACTATTCTCTGGACGGATATGGCTTTCCATCCTTCTTGCTGTAATCTTGAGCTCTTGTCTCTCTTGTCTCTCTTGTCAAATACGCTGATGATACGATACTGTAACGATTCGAATATGCCAGCAGGAAACATCTCTCACGCCACCCCAACCGCCAACTCAACGTCCCAGATGTAGACAGACCCCGAGCAACAACAATCCACTGTCAAAATGCATGTGACTATTCAGTTATTTCTAGAGTGATGAATCACAAGAACAGGAAATCTTTAGGAATCGGGAGAACCTTTTCCGTGCTTGGTTTCAGAGGCAACATCCCGTGAACGATAGGCATAGAATTGGAACGAACGACCTCCCTTAGCTAAAGGCGCTTACACCATCTCCAGTTTAACCAACCAACCACAAACGTTCTTTAGCACGGATGTCCCCTACATGTCTCATTTAGACCCACCGGATGCGCAGAAAAGGTTGCCCTGTCTGGTCACGCAGAAAGGTTGCCAAGCCTCTTTGCGGCAAGCATGGAGAAAGTTTTGTTTATTGTCTATGTACTGCACCAGCCTTCATGCAATCAGGAACGACCATACCACGCTGACAGCACCGCTTCCCGTCTGCTCAGCGAAGTTAAGCATTGTCGGGCCAGGTTAGTACTACGGTGGGGGACCACGTTGGAATCCCTGGTGTTGTTCTTTTTGCTGAACAGCTTGTTGCTTTGCTAACGTTATGTTGCGACCATGGAGATGAAGCACCTACTAGTATCCTGTGGCGGGGCCCTTTTGCTGTGGTTAGTCTAGCTAGTGATACCGATGGCCAGCTCATGTTGTGTCGCTGTGTGATGTCTCTAATAACATGCTACACGAACGGAGCTTTCTGCCGCGCACCCTCCCACAGTCTCGAGCAAGTGAGGGTCCTAACCCGATGTTGAACTTCAACTCGCCACGCATCAACAAATCTTCCAACCAACATCCCGACATCATTATTTTGTCGGAGGTGATTGCCGCCAATAATAATTTAACTGTCTGCCTCATTGCCACTACCTTCTATCGTATCAAGCAACATGAAATTCACAGCTGCTTCCCTCGTGTTTCTGCAGCTTCTGCTAAATAATGGCAGCCATGCCTTTTCTGTGAACCAATATACTCCCACCGATGCTGCTATGACGCGCATGAGTGCCACTGTGGAGGCAGCAGCTGATGAAAAGGTGACCGAGCACAACCACTGTCAAGAACCAGGGGATCGGGATATCTTGGTCCGTGCTGCTCGTGGAGAAACTGTGGAACGAACTCCTGTCTGGATGATGCGACAAGCTGGTCGATACATGGCAGCCTTTCGTGCATATTCCACCAAGTATGAATTCCGACAAAGGTCTGAAACTCCTGCCATGGCCACGGAGCTGTCCTTGCAATGTCACCGCAAATATGGAATGGATGGAATCATTATGTTTTCCGACATTCTGACACCCCTGCCTACTTTGGGCATTGACTTTGATGTAGTGAGAGGTACTGGACCCGTCATCTCTACAGAAATCAGAACAGAAGAAGATGTCGATGCCTTGGCCACTGCCACCAAGGACAGTTTTGATGAAAAGCTTCCCTTTATTCGAGAAATTCTAGGAGAGCTCTCCAAGGAAGCACAAGAAATGAATACTTCTTTGATTGGATTTGTTGGAGCACCCTTTACTTTGGCATCCTACACCATTGAAGGAAAGTCCAGCAAAAACTGCCTGGAGACAAAGAAAATGTTAATGTCTGATGACCGTGGAGATGACAAGGCTGTCTCCAAATTCTTGGATAAGTTGGCCAACATGATTGGCATGTATGCCTGTCATCAAATTGAATGTGGAGCGCAAGTCATTCAAGTCTTTGAGAGTTGGGCCCATCAACTCAACCCTGATCTATTTGAACAGTTTGCCAAGCCAGCTGCTCAAAAAGCCATTCAAATCATCAAAGAACAACACCCTGATGTCCCTGTCATTTATTTTGCCAATGGAGGATCCTCTTATTTGGAAAAGCAACGTGATATGGGAGCTGACATGATTGCTGTTGATTGGGCTGTAGACATGGCAGAAGCACGGAAAATTTTGGGGCCTGACGTTGCCATTTCTGGCAACATTGATCCCACCATTCTGTTTGGATCCAAAGAACAGATTGAACAGGCTGTTCGGGACTGTATTGATAGAGCTGGGGGTCCAGGAAAGCATTTGCTCAACCTGGGTCATGGAGTCATGCAAGGCACCCCTGAAGAAGCTGTTGGTTGGCTGGTTGATGAATGTAAACGATACAAGGGCAAGGATGCTTAAAATAGTGGGTATACCAGGCTAGCTGCTGTTGTCAAAATTTCGTATAGGTGTGGCAATCAAAGACAGCGGCTTTAGTGTATCAATGTGGCTCTTTCTTACGAATGATTCATCCCCTTACCAAAGGATCCCAGAGTATGAGAGTTGCCTTTTAAAACACTAGCTCAGCAAACCTGTGGCTGTTGGACGGAAACCAAGTTGAGGCTCCATAATGCCAAGCCTCAAGATGGATTGTGGCTGTGGTCCCGGTGATACGACGATTCGGTCGATGGAGGCGCCCTGTGTGCTGCTCGCGTAAAACCCAACACTCTCGAAGTGGCCATTTTCGTGAGAAAGTGGGCGCCGCCGTGCAAACAACGGTGGAACAAGGCAGGTCTTCAATCCGCGGGGGCAAGGAAGCGTTCAAACGGCGTGTCAAGTGATGCGAAGAGGTGGGCAACGGTAGTCTTGATTTAGAATATTGGTGCTCGTTGCAATCCGTAGCTAGCTCGAACCCAAGCATCATCCCCCGCCTCTTCTTTCGTGATGCTGCTCGCCTGGCTAGCCAGCAATTGCAACTGTTTTTTTTTAAGCCGGTGCGTTCCTAGAGTCGCACCGTGCCGGTGTTTATTGTTACATTATCTAATCTACTAGCTTTGCCTAGTTGTTGGCATGTGATCACATCATTGGTGTGTGTTGCTTTGCTTACTCCTCAGTCAAGGCTCAAATCTTGCCAGCCAGTGTACTGCGTGGATGCTGTTGTTCTCAGCCAACCCTTGGGTGGCGCCGGTATATGCCGCATTCCGACGTCGCTCTCCGTCCCACCAAAGGAATGCTGCATGGCACTCCCATGCAACATGGAATCATTGTCATAGTATCCCGCCCCGCCCTTGTCAAATACCTCAAACACTTCGGCTCTGTGCGTGGGAGAGGAAGGCGCTTCCACGTCGCTGCAACTTGCTGCTTTACGCGCATGAACCGGAACCTCCTTGTGTGTCCAGCCAACTTGCAACAGTTCGGCGACATCTTGTTCCGTTTTCAAGAACCAAACTTCCTGTCGTTCAGTGGCTCTAGTTTCGGCCGTTCTTCTCCGCAACGTGGCCGAAAGCACAATCCCCATCACTGTCGCCAGCGTGGTCAGAAGCATCCCTAGACCCAACCGCGCATGAGAGTTGTTGGAATCGTCGTCGAGCAATCCATGAGTGAACGTCCCTTCAACAGTAGCTCCTGGTTCTTCCACTCCAATAGTTGGCGCTACTGTTTCTGGGATCTTCGGGAAAAAGTCGTCGCCTATCTCAATGGTGTCGTCTTCGAAGAGAAAATCCAAATCATGTTCTGACCCAGGAGTGGCCAGCGCAATGATCTGATGGACGAGATCGTCATCGTCACCTACATCAAACTCTGCCAATTCCAGCATCTGCGTTAGAAATGCCCCGGATACAACGGCTGCTGCCAAGACACGCTGCAAGAAACGACCAATGAAATCCAACGTCCCTTGTTCCTGCACGGGGACCCAGTAGGGCTGATTGCTGTTCTTGGTGCTGTCGGCTGTGGGTGGCGCTGCGCTCGTTCCGTTGATGGGCGGTCCCGATCCCATATTAAACGCCGCCACCGCGCCATCTCCAAACACGCTGCGTAGAGCACGATGCACACCACCATTGTCAATGGTCAAATCAGAGAAATCTTGATAATCGTCTTGGACGGCATGATGATGCACGTATACGGGATAAATCATGGTCAACTTCCACCAGGCATAGTCGTCCTCCTCGTACACCAGTTCGACCCGAGTGTCCGCCAAGAACATTTCCCAAATGCCCGAGGATGCAAACAGGGGTGGAGGTGGATCATTGTCGCGATCGGCCATGACTACCATGTCATCATCCACGGCGGTCATGCTATCGTCGTTGTGGCTGCTTTGATTGTTGAGCTGATTGTTGTGGCTGTTGTGGTCCGTATCATTGACATGATCAGGATGCCAAGCGTTGGCATCCGTAGTGTTGTTGTCGTCGTCAAGTAACGTCATGTTTCCTTCCAATGGACTACCAAGATCATCAACATCATCATCATCAAAAAAGAACGAGTAGATGGCTTGTCGAATCTCTTCTTTGAGATCTTGCAAGAGCGGAGATCCAGTATCACTGGTCGAGTTCCCGCCCTCCTCCAAGTCCTCTTCTTCAATTTCTAGGTATTCGAGTACCATGTGATACAAATCTTCCTTACTCAACGGCGCCATTTCGAGCCAATCCCAGAGCATGGTATCCGACGAGGGTGCCGGTGTGGCGGTCGTGTCCACCCCGTCGTTGTCATCGTCTGGCATCATGGACAGCAGCACCAAATCATCATCAACCATGGTTCCATTGTTGTAGTCCATGGTAGCGTTGACATCCAGATAATCCCACGTCATGTTGACCACAGTCGACGCAGATGGCAGCGAGGAAGACTGATTCCGCACGGCAGCATCACCGTCGGTACTGTTATAGTCAGCAGTGATATTGTGGACGTCACTACTGGTCATCATGCTACTACTGTTGGTACCATTGACGAGTGGCATGGTACTGGTAGGCGCCCGATGCTTCTCTGCTCCATCCGGTTCGGATGATTTGGAGGTTTCAATCCGGGAGGGAGACGACTCCAACAAGGTAATGGCATTGTCCAGTGTCGAATGGAAGACTATTGTGGCTGCATTGGATACTTCTTCGACCAATAGTTCTACCGAATGAGCATGTTCGGGGGAGGACAAGTTCCAAGTCAACGGCAGTGCCAAACTCAGAGAGACTTGCACGGTATTGTTGGCATCGTAGTCTCGTAACGGCGCCTCAGTTGCTTCCTCAGATGCAGGGGTGGTTTCCGTCGGACCCTGGCTACTAGTGGTTGTAGTAGTCGTAGTGGAAGTGTCATCTTGTGCACCATCATCCGTGCTAGTCTCGGAGGGAGGAGGAGAGCCTGACATTTCCAAGGCCTGAGCAGGGGTAGCTTGAGCAGGGGTATCAGGGGTATTCTCAGGACGAGGGGCTTCTCGGCTAGTGCTTCCCACTGGCGTCAGCGGGATGCCCTGGCCAATTCCGCTGGAATAAGAAGAGGCGGAAGGTTGTTGTGTTTGTGGTGACTGTGAGTCAGCCATTCCAGAAACGGAGAAGGATCCCTTATCAGGATGATACTTGGCACTGTCAGTGCCATTGTTGCTGCTTTCTTCCGAGGGTTCTTCTGAAAGCCCAAAAAACCCTAACGTTCTTCCGGATGGGTGATCAGGTGACGGTCCTCCTGCATAAGCTGCATTGCCCTCAACGGGTCGTCCCAAAGATACCGAGAAAGCTTGGATACCCCTACGCAAACGTCGAGCTTTTCGTCGTTCGCGATCAGCTGTAGAAGAAGTATCCCTTTCCGCAGAGGGCAGGGCCGATGACATGCATCCCGTAGACAACAGCATGGCCACCAGGCAGAGCCATTGTTTCCTCCTACTGGGCGCACCGCTTCTTGATCTCCTTGTTCCCACGGAAGGCCGAGTAGCAGAAGAAGCAGCGATAGAGCACCTCTGCCGTTGACCGCCTTCTTGTCCCATTCTGAAGCTACTAGGTTGCGTGCCAAAAGACTCTACAGTGGCTTGCACGTGGTTTCAAAAGGGACATGCGGCGGGGTGTGTACGGGCCACAGCGTGGCTTGGATATCCTTTTTTGCAGATGACTATCTGACTGACTGTATACCCAACAACAGCAATAACACAAGCCCTTTCTCGATTGGTATATCTGGAGAGCGTTCCGTATGACGATGGGATTCTCAACTAAATTTCCAAACGTCTACTGGTCGACAAATACGCCATGGTCGCGTCCGAGCCGATCGAGATCCCCGAACGGTTTGTTGGCCGCAGCCCAGTCCCTTTTGCTGAGTCTTGTCGATCAAAACTCGGCACGATCAATGCCTTGCTGTTATCTCTTTGAGGGCACCTGATTTCACAGGTTCACTCCAGCTCAGCATCGACTATCCAAGAGAAAGTACAACGGAGTAGCCATACACATGAAAGAATGCATCGTGGAGATCTGGTGGTTTAATGAATCTTCGAAATCGTGACATAGTGGACAACCAAAGAGTGTTCTTTTGCGATGCTTTGACAATGGGTTGTTGGAGCTCACAAAATAATTAAATGGGCAGTCCCAATCTCGAAAGCAACAAAGCAACAACTCCTGACTTTGGTAGACTACCAGCTGGCTACTTCAGCAGTCGGCCAGGCCTTAAGAGGATGGGAGGCAATACTTGGGAAAGGGATCCATTGGATCAGGGGTTACAACAAGTGCAGAACTGTCATTTGAAGCAAGATGCTGTGGGTGATTGGCTTTTACCAAACCATTATTCGGAGTACCTAACCTTAGGTCTTTGGGGCACCGAAATTGGATAGCTAGCTGGTAGCTGGTAGTTGCAATTGGATCTTGAACTTTGGGGCAACCACGGAGGTCAAGTTAGTTGGAAGTGTTCATCACCCACCTACCCATACAAGTTATTCAGATCAACCAGATCCCCCAAATTTATGGTAGTCTACCGCTGAACGTTACGCCTATCAAACTAATCCACTTTTATGATCACTGGCGGCAAAGTTGCCTCAGCTACTGCAATGGCACTCTCCAGAGCTCGTTTGGCCAACGCCTTGCTGGGGTACCAGTACACGCATTGGCTGTTCTTGCGGCCTGAAGCGCCTCCACAAGACACAAAGTAGAGTTTTCGGTCTTTGTTGTAGTAGGCTGCTGTGAACATGCTAGTGGCTTCGTTCAGCGCGCCACCATAGTTGGCAACTTCTTGCCAGGAAATCTCGGCAGAGGGAATCGACGGAATGCTACTACCGGGCTTTGCTGTCGCAGGAGGTACAAACAAGTGTTGCTTGGGACAGGTGCACCCATCCTGCTGTTCGCAAAAGTTTCGTCCCGTGACAAACCAAAACCGACCATTTTCCGTGTTGGGCAACGTATGATCCACTCCAGAGTCGTTCGCGGTCGTCCCGAACCCTCGTCCTCCCGACGGCTCGTCCAGAGACTTCAGCGTTGGCAAAGTGGCACTCGCCTGTGCAGCAGCACTGTTTCGGTCCAGGGTGGACGCGTAGAGTTCATTCGGTGGGGTAAACCTCGGATGAGCCTCCGTGATGGAACCTCGGCGTTCTGGACGATGGTTGTCACCACCGGGTGAGGTGGCGTCGAAACTATTACGCCTCGAGCCATGCTGCTGGACGGTTTCATCGTTGCTGCTGCCGTCTGCGGAACTGCTGCGGTTTTGCATCGTCAATCCTTCCGACGTCAAGCGGATGCAATATCCAGGTGGTAGCGTTCGGTATCGATTCGGCTCTGACATAATCATGTTTCTCTCTGGGCCCCAATCAACGAGGTCCTTGGTGGCAGAGGTTTTGAGAACACCCAACAACAAGGCTCCACTGTCTTCTCTGTCCTCCACGGCCCGAAGGAAGGTTGAAACCGCACTCTCGAGATTGGCCCGAAGGCCTTTCTGGCAGCCCTTGGAAATGCACTGCAGAAACAACTTCATGTCCTCTTCAGAAGGCACTAGTACCTGCACCCCCTTGCTTTGGCTGCCTCGTCGTTCTGGTCCTCCACTACCAAGGTTCGGACTGCTGTTGTTCACGCTATGCTGCAGCTCTTGAGCCTCTTCAGAACCTGGGAAACCATTGGCTTCAATGAATCTCCGACCTGAGGGACACAATCGAATGTATGTCTCCAATGACAATCCCTTCCTTTGGGCTTCATCTGGTTTGAGGTAGCTGCATGGTACAATGGGCTGACCTGCTGCACGAAGATTCCTCCGGCCCCACTCCACCAATTTCTTAGCAGTGGCTTGCTTCTTTCCTAAGAACATGGCTTTGGTGTCCTTGCCACCGTTTCTGCGGGAGAAGCGCTCAACCAGCGTCGTCTGTGCAACCCAAGCACCTCCAGTGTCTCCTGACCAAGTAGACTCCAGGAACATTTGCAATGCTCCGTCGGCTCCTTGCAAAGATGGCCTCTTCTTGGGTGGTGTCTTGCCATTGTCCGTGACATTATTTGTGCTTGAGTCCAGTTTCAACGTAGGCCCTGATGAAGTGTCGAAAGCCGGGCAAGATTGTTGCGCAACTGACATTGGTTGTTGCAACACTGCTGGAGGTTGGCGACTATCGAGACTGGTGAAAGAGCCAATACTCTCGGGGGATTGCTCTCCGGAAGGATTAAGAGCACCACCTTGCCTCCACTGCTGCTCTTCACTTGCAAGAAACCCATTGCCCTCAATGAATTCCAGACCCAAAGCAGATAGCCGCAAGTATGTATCCAGCGACAAGCCCTGCTTCTTTGCAGCCTCTTTCGATAGATAGGTAGGTACAACAGGTTCTCCCAGTTCACGGAGATTCCTCCTACCCCACTCAATCAATTTCAGTTCTGTGGCTTTCTTTCTGGCGATCAAAAGCGATTTCTTGTCTCTTTTGCCAAGATTTCTGTAGAACCGCAAAGCCAATTCTCCCTGTGCCTCCCAGGTGCCTTCAGTGGACCAAGTAGATTCAAGGAAAACCTGCAGCGCACTGTCTACTCCTTCCAAGGATGGCCTCTTCTTGGGAGTTGTTTCCCCCGACGTGGTGTCCAACATGTCTTTACTAGCTCCATGAGCAGGGCTTCCTGCGGACTTTGGTGAGGGGTTGGAGGCGGATGGAAATTGCTGGCGATTGTCAGTGGCAACTGATGTCGGTTGTGGCAAAGCAGTCTGCTGTGGTTGGAGGCGCGATTCTGTTGAGTTACTCCGCTTTTCGTCCTTGAGCCCAGCTTGCGGTTGTTGTGTTGCTTCCCGTGTGGAAATTTCTACAACGGATGTGGATATTGTATTTGGCTTCTTTCGACCCCCGTGAAGAGCCAACATCAGCCCAGCCTGTTGCAGACGAACAAACCTTTCATTCGACAAGTCCTTCGGTGGCTTTTCTAAACCACATTTGACCATGCGCCCATCTCCTTTGAGGTTTCGGCGGCCAAATTCCACCAAAGACTGATTGAATGTGTTGCTTCTCGCATTGGCAAAACTTTCCTTGGCTTTTGTGTTGGCACACTTGTAAAAGGCCAAGGCAACCATACTTTCGGCCACCCAATCAGCATTGGCCCGAACACGTCCATTCAGAACGGCCTTGCAAAACAAGACGACATGATGATCTTCTTGACTGGAAGCCACTGGCAGAGCTTTAGCCATGGGAGGAGCGTTTTCCTTGCTCTCAGAAGTCTCACCGCTCGATGATGTCGTCGAATGTGCACCATTCTTTTCATCTTGACACATGGGCTGCACACTATCATCATTTTGAGCAACTTCCTTTTTCTGCGGTTCTTCTGGAGCCCCTCCTGGTTGCGTCGTACTGGTATCAAGACTCGATCCACTGGGATTGTTGAGACTCTCAAGATGTCGAGCTCTGGCCTGTAGCTCTTGCGCAATTTGTTTAGCCACAAGCTCCTCTGGTGACAATGCCCTCTCTTCCTGTTCTAGCACCATTTGTGTAGCTACTTGCCCATCTGAAGACATTGACTTTTCTTCCTCGTCTGAATCTTGCTCCACTTCTGACTTTTGCCTCTCAGCTTCCAGCTTGCTCTCTTCAATGTGATGTTTGATACTCATAGCAAACGCCACTGCGGAACCCACTGTGTCACTTCTGGCAGTGGGGTCTGCTCCGCGGGCAAGGAGCTTCTTCACAAGCCTTGGCTCTTGGAACACCACAGCTGAATGCAACAATGAAAAGTTGTTGGGTCCCAAAATGTTGGCACTCAACCTATGCTTCCAAGCGTTTTCGTTCTGGAATCGATCAACCCATTCCACAACTGTGGACAAATCTGCACAAGCTCTTCGTCGTCTTTCAGCTTTTCATACAAAAGAGGAACTACAAGGTGAGGAGTGTGTTTGGCATGGGTGTGCACCAGACAAACATTATCTTACAAATGAAATTGGGCTCTAAAGGAACTTTGCGGACAACCAGTCGCAATTTCATGCCTCGTCGAAACACCGAGCTGTCGCTAAATGGCCTCTCGAGCACAACCTCTTTGTGATAAACATAGCAGCGGTCACTGATGTCTCTAATGGGCAGCGATAACGAGCAAAACTTCTTCCCACCTCCGGAAGATCGGAGTTCAATCACCAGTGTGCGGCCTTCCGAGATCCCTCTATTGAAATTTACCAAGTACAAGTCTTCGGGCATCCCAGGGTACTCCACCTCACCAGTAATGGGAATGTCCCTAGGTGGAAGTCCCTGAAGTCTCTGCTGGTTGCCGTGCACATAATGAGAAACAACGCCTTCAAACCTTTGGGCCTCGGGGTGTAACTCCCCAATTTCGGTCAACTTGACCCCTACGATCTTTTCCACTCGCACTTCATACCGGCACCACGATTTTAGACATTTTGC
Source organism: Seminavis robusta (assembly GCA_903772945.1). Classification (NCBI taxonomy): domain Eukaryota; phylum Bacillariophyta; class Bacillariophyceae; order Naviculales; family Naviculaceae; genus Seminavis; species Seminavis robusta. The sequence continues at coordinate 31,444 of CAICTM010000349.1, forward strand.
CGCTGTGATTGTAAGGTCGGCGGTTCTGTAAGTACGAATCACTGTCTTGACCAATGGCAGGTTACGTTCTTTGGCATACTGGTATTCGGAATCGAGCCACCTTGCTCCACTGCTGGTAATAGAATCTGTGGGGAATAGAAAGCGTCATTAGCACGGTTGTACCAGGGTGGCATGAAAACAGAAAGAAGAACACACTTCTGCGCGCACCTGTACGAACCAACCCAGTTTCCAATGCCGCGAGAAGGCCCTCGATTTTATTGTTTCTAAGAGCTTGGACTAGGGATTTGAGTACTGACGCCTCAGTGGCAGGAGGATCGTTGTCGCCTTGTGTGCTGCCATGGGCTACGCCTTCTTGAGAGTGTACTTGAGAGCGTACGACCGGAAAAGCCACAACGTCTGGACAAACCAAATGGATTTCGGTTGGATCGCTTCCTAGCTGGTAGAATCGTTCTTCAAAGTGAGCTTCTGTTTTGAACTGGACTTTCTGACTTTGAGTTCTGATGCCTTTGTCTGCAGGAGCCCGAAAAATCGACAAAGGCTTGGAGCCATTGCGATGATTTGGTTTTCGGGGCTCTGCAAGTTTAGGGATGGCTGCTGCTGCTGTATCTGAACTCGGGCCTCGTGCAGCGCACAAGTTGACACTGTTTCCATCCTGTTTTGGCTGCGCAGTTTCTGTACCGGGGCGTCTTGCTACATGGGGATAATAATTGGCCGTTTGGCCCCCGTTTCGCCCGTTTGGTGGTGGCCCCTTCTCTTGCCCCAGTGTTGGCGGTGGTGGTTTGGCAATGCTTGCCCCACCTGCCCAACCTTCAACGGATGATACCTTCCATTTCCCCCCGTTCGCCCAATCATCAGATCCACCCGTGACACCAGGAATCTGAAGCTGGACATTCAAGTTGGTAAACCAAACTTTTAGCTCGGACCTTCTGCTCCTTTCCAGATCGTAATACTGCTTCAAATCCGCATGACCTGTAAACGGTTCGATCACCAGATAAGTAAGTAGGTGAACAGACACAGATAGCAGCGTTCTAGGATGCAACTCACCTTCGATGACATATTTCATAGCTCTACCGTTTTGGGACACTTCAACCGATTCAACTATTGTTGGAAAGACAAGACGGCATCAGAAGGCATCCAAGGGCACTGACGCATCTCCGACAATGGCATTAACATCTTACCACAACTTCCTTTCTGAATGAGCTTACTCAGCTGAGCAGCCTGGCCAGACGGGGCGACAGATGCAATGACACACATCTTTCTGCCTTGCACTTCCCCGGTCACGCAAAGGAAACCAAGGGAGTCAATCGCATCGAAAGCCACGCTGTATGATCGTAGATTTGAACCGTTGCCAGCAGCCGGGGCCCTCGCTGCTTTGGGCTTCTCGTTTGTAGGATTCTTGGGCTGCTGGGGGAGATTGGGCACCAAGCGTTGTTTGGTTGTCCGTTCGTTCACGTCACCGGCTTTGTTGTGGTTGGCCAGCGGCTCCCTGGGTCTCTTCCTCGGAAGCTTGAAATCGGAAAATTGCTTGGGCTTCTCCTTCTTTGGCGGTGCTTTGGTGAAAACATCTCCACAACGAAACACTCTCTTCCAACCTTCGATACAGCAGCAACTCTCGACGCATCGAGAACCAAAAGCTCTCTGCCTAATATGCGACTCCCACATCTTGACCAACCTAGCCAGAGTTTGACCTGGATTTTCCTTGGGGAACTCTTTTACCACTAGAGGCTTGAACTTCGGAACTGTACGGCAGGAGTGTGAGAATGAATGAAATAGCTTATTACCTCCTTCATGACTTCCGCACACTTACAGAAGTGATTCACAAATCCTACAGGGGAGTCTTTTTCGTCCTTTAATCCTCTTGGCAATTCCCCCTTCTTCTTGTGATACTGAGGTACAATCGTTGTTGTGAGTTCATCAAGACGGAGAAGGCAGGGACAATCTTCATGACAATCTTCAGAGAACATAGCCTTGTGCCGAATCCACATTCGAGAGATAACGGATTGATACCCGATTTCACTATGTGCATACTCCGTGTCATAAACGACCGCGCATTTGGTCTTGAACTTTTGGTACGCATCATCACGTTTCTCCTTCTGCTGTTGTTCTTGTGGTTGCTGCTGCGCGGCACTTCCTCCTTCGCCACTACTACTGCGACTGCCAGCGGACGACACCGACAAACCGGAAACTACGGTAGTGACATCAGCAGCATCGGCGATGTTGACCGTACCCACTGGTGGCTCGCCATTTTTCTGTTCCATCACTTCATTGTCTGGGCCTTTGAGTCGTTCCTGATGCTGCTTTTCTGGCTGCTGTTTCGTTTGGTTTTCTGCCTTGTTGTCGCAAACGTGTTGATGCTTCTCCGCCGCTTGCTCTTCAGATTCCTCCTTTCGTTCATTTTGCTGCTGCTCCGTCGCTGATTTCTTTTCAGATTCCTCGTAATGTTGCTGCAACTGCTGCAACTGTGATTGTTGTTGTTGTTGTGGACTCCCTTGCCGCACTCCTCCCACGGTGCGGTCCAATGCAATTTTGCCTCCCAACGAAGGACACAACGCCAGAGTCACGGTCACATCAGTATCCTTGGTGAACTGGAGGATTTCCCGTTGTTTTTGCCATTGCTTGTGCGTCGAGAAATCCTGATAATCGACTCGTGTAATGACAGCTAGGAATTGGGGACTTTCTAAGACTTCTCTGGACCCACCAAACAACGCTTGCAAGCCTACCAACAGACCGTCATCTCTTCCTTCTTCACTGTTCGTTGTAGACAGCAACTGATTCGAGTCAATCCATAGACCCAGACAAGGCACACGCCGACCACTAGCAGTGTTCTTTTTGGATGGCAACACTTCCACTAAAACGATATTTTGACCCCAATGCGCCAAGAGCGCCGCAATGGACAGTTTCATTTCCAATTCCAAATGATGTGGATCCTTCAAGAGCTCCATGACGACAGTTTGCATCCAATGTGTCCGAATCGTCTCGTCGGCAAATTGTCGAAACTCTTCCACGACATCGCTGCGTCCCTGTATAGTGACGCGCACGAAATCTTGATGGGATTCGTAGACCCGTGACAAATCGTACATGCCTTCTTCAATGATTTGTCGTGTGGAAAATTTGACACTGGATTGCGCCTGTTTGCAAAATGGCTGCCAACAGTCTCGATCAAACATTTCGACGGTACAAAGTTGTTTGGGCCAAGATTGACGGACGACAATCATTTTCACATCCTTGTTATCCTTGTAGCTTCGTCGTACTGTCCATTGGATGCTTCGTTGGTGGACTGCCGCCGCGACGGAATCCCAATTGAACGAGTCTTCTAATGATTGACTGGTGGATGACAGTTCCTGCACTAGACTGTGTGTAGCGCGTGTTCTGGATCTCGCATCCCACGGAACTGTGGTGATGCGTCGGAGCTGTCGTTGAATATCGTGTGCATTCCAGTGGCTGGGGTCTACCATGTTGGGAAAACAAATAGTGTCTTGGGGAGTGGCTAAATATTGGATTTTGCTGGACCGTTGGAGTGACTGAGATGCTGCCGCAATGGATGCTGCTGTTGCTTGTGGTTGTTGCTGAGGCAACGGATGCTTTCGAGGCCGTCCCCGTTTCTTTTTGGGAGGATCTGTAGCAGTAGTGATTGTGGTTGCACTAGCAGCAGCAGGTACAGTTGTCTCGTCTTGTGGAGGGGATTGGGAAACTTCCACTGGAGTTTTTCGTGGTCGCCCACGCTTTTTGGGAGGAGCTTCTTTCTCTTCACTTGCGGGTATCTTTCTAGGACGTCCACGCTTTCGTTTGGGCTCTTCTTGTGGCGGTTTTTCCTCTGGCAATGGACTCTTTCTCGGCCGTCCTCGCTTCTTTTTGGGAGGATCATTGGTGGATGTAGCCACGGAGGAAGGAGTCGACGAAGCGATGGAATGATTGTCGGTTGTGGCTAATGGCAGTGGATTTTTTCGAGGTCTTCCTCGTGGTCGTTTGACAGGAGGAGCCACTGACATCTTTGCACTTATGTTCTGATGATTGTGTAAGGGTGCCGTGGTGCTGGCGGATGCTGTTGTGGCTCCATCCTCTGGCAGCGAAGCGACTCCGATGGCTTCTCGCTTCTTGTCCTCCAAAATTTCGATGGGTGGATTCTTCTTGATGCCTACTTGCTCTGGCATGATCGCGACGTCAGGATCAATCGGATACTCGGACAGAAATTCATTGGCAGAAGGTGCCTGGTGTAGGCCCAAGGACTCCTCGATTCCACGCAGAAACGCTATTTCGTCTGGATCCACGCGAGATTCTTCTTCTCCCTCGTCTTCTTCCAAACTGGCGGCAATTCGACGAAGAAAGTCTTGTTCTTCCAATTGAGCTTGTTCACGAGACACCATTGCATCATTGTCATTGTCCACAGGATAATCGGAACCTTGCCAATGCTCATCATCGGCTTGGCTGGAGGAGGAGGAAGAACTTGGCGCCATTTTTTTTCGCCTCTCTCACGCCAACACACCAGCAAAGCTCACTCCAAGTCTCTCTTGGCTGTTCAATACCACCAATATCAGTAGCTAGCCAGAGCTAGAATGGATGGATAGACCAAGCGCTTAGCAAGGGAGGATGAATGACAATTGAAATTGATGGAGGATGTGGCGATCGAGGTCGCTTCGATCCATCTCCCGCCATTTTGCGGGCTGCTTCGGCCGCCGTCTGACGAACCTCACGTGATTTGGGAATTCAATCACGAGAGTTCGGACAGTTTTGGCCTTTTTTAGATACTGTGTTTCGGAAGATACTCTCTTGCAATCCTCCAGTGGCTAGCTCGAGCAAACAGCTTTGTACCGGTATCTCTGGATATGCTTTGCAGAGGACCTGAATATGATTTACAGAGGGCCTGAATGATGTGACCTTCGGTGGGTGTGAGCACTCGTCCTGACCACAAAGCGATTGGAAGGCCTCTCACACTCGCAAGCAAAACTGGAGGCAGCGGCAGTGGTCCGTTCTACAAGCACTTATTACATGACTAACTATTCTATAAAACAAATATACTCTTCTTTACACAACTCCAGATGTACTCGTTTGTCTCCTGATCCAAGATACTGAAAGTGGAACCGATGGGTGTGACGCTTTTTCGTCCACTTGTTTAGCTCTGTCATCTGCTTGTGCCACTCCAATTTCGTGGTGAGGGAGTCACATAGGAGGACGTGCAGGGTGTCTTCATCTTCAAGTCCACAGTGTGGGCAGTTGCTGTGGTCTTGCCACTTCCTTTGGAGTTGCATGTGGCCAAGGCCGCAGTGTCCCGAAGCGTGTTTGGTAATCCACCGTTGTGTCCCAAGGGGGCTTCTTCGAAAGGCCCGGCCATGGGCAGTCCAGTTCGTGCATTGCCATTTGTCATTCCATTCGTCCTCAGAGTAGTCAACATCTGGATCCCACTCTTCTCGTTGCTTCCAATGGGCTTAGACAGGAGCTTCTCCAAGTAGCTTATGAACCTCTCTGAGGTGGAATCGCGTGAGTTCTGCACCCTTGAACTTGACCCTCACATGTTCATGGGTGAACGTGATGTTGGGGCAGGGGGTGAACTGGTGGAGATCCCAGTGTGCTTTTGCCATAGTGTCCATCTCAATGTTAAGGATTGCCCATTGGTCCAGGCACCCATGATGAACGTCGTTGCCATGCAGAAGCTCCGGTGGAGTCCCTGAGTGGGTCTCTTATCATCATCCTGGTGCCCCTTCACCCATTGGAACATAACTTGCACCTTCATCTTCCGGAGTTGCTTCAGAATTGCTCTGCCTTCCACACAAAGATCATAGTCCCTTAAAATTGTTGCTGGTTGGCTCAAAGATGGATTCCTGTGCTTTCAGTGCCACTTGGCCGTCGCATCCTATAATGATCTTTCCACTACCGGTAGGGAGGTCGAAGCAGTGCACCAGTGTTCAGGTCGTCATCATCACAGCCACCAGCCCTGCCAGTTCACTGAAAGTGGAACCATGAGTGCAGCTTCCAACCATTGTCTCGAGACAAGCGTCGGATCGAGTCTCAGCAGTATCTTGTTCTAAAATATGGGGCGCAAAAGAGAACAACCAAGAGACAGAAGGCGGGTGATGAGGCCAAGTCTGGTCATGCATACTTATACAGTAGTTAATCCTGCGAGGGTTCGAAATGAGTTGGGTGGAAGCGACCCTTGGAGTGAGATCTTTTTGAGAAATTCGTACCAGGTAGGTTTTATGCAGATAGCCTGGGTACGTCCGGTATGCAAAGCAGCTTCCTTGGCTATTTTAAAATAACATCCTTTGGAGCCGTCACACCACGTTCGGCAGGATTGCAGGAGTGTTTGTCATCTACCAGCAAGACCAGCCAAAGATCCTTGGATCTTCTTGGGTTTCACCAGATGCAGACCGCCCTTCCTTTCGTGTTCTCCCAGGTCCTTTTGTTTGGGACACATAGAACCCTGTGAAAAGGGCTAGTAATAGCAAGGATCCAATGGCTTGTTCAAGAGAGATATCAGTGTGGCAAGCTTAGTTTTTACACCGCTGGAAAATAGGTGAATTTGTTGGGTAGAGGTAGTTATGTTGATCATTTTTCCGACATCAACAATGATGGACCATCACACCACCAATAGTAGACGCCTTGTCTTGTTGGCATTCTTTCTCGGTGCCTTGGGTGGCTTCCTCCTCTCCAACCTTACGAGACCAGTCCCCAAGCAGCAGGAACGAGCCCATCGTTCCTGCAACCAGATTGAACTCGAAAATGACGACGTCCTCTTGCCTCCCAGTGGATTCTCTACTTCGGCTCTTTCTTCCATGGAAAATGGGCTCTACTCGTTGATGGAGTACAGTGATAGTGACCTGCACGACGTCTTCTACATTACGTTGGCCTTTGACGACGATACCGCCGAGCGCTTGAAGGTCGAAGGTTTTGAACGTTTTGAAGGATTAAAGAGAAAGAATGACACCGTGGCTATGCATTCCCTCGTCTTTTACTTGGCCAACTCGACGTATCACTCGGTATGTATCGGCTGCTTGGCATGGCTGTATAGCATCAACAACTCAGAATGTAGCAACATCTCACACTTTGTTCATTTGCTCTGCGTGGTCACCCAATAGCTACAACTTTTTCACGCCCACGACAATGCCACTGGAGAGGACAGCTTTGACATGTCGCTGCATGGTGATGGCAGCTATGATGTGCTGACTTCTGGAAATCCCAAGGAACGACGCCTCTTCTTCGAGAAGGCTTCCAAACCAACCAAGGGCAAAGTCATGAATGACATGCGCCAACTGTTTATAAAGAAAGCGTTCAACAAAGTCAAGAACACTGGCAAGAAGGGGGTGAACGCGGCGTCATCTTCCGTCAGTAAACTTGAAGGTGAAGTGAAGAAATTGAAGGACAAGGCGAAGAAGCTCACAAAAGAAGTAACAAAGCTCAAGAATAAGATTTCGAAGCTCCAGAAAGCCGCCAAGAAAGCAGCCTCCAAGTTTGAAAAGGAGATGAAATCTATGGCCAAAAAGCTTGAAAAGGCTACAAAGTTCATCAAGTCGTTGCCCGATAAGATTGACGACATCGTCGTGGAACCCATTGTCAAAGACATCAAAAAGGCAGAAGACGGCCTTAAAAAGATCGATGATATCGCAAAGACGGTGGCTAAGTCAACAATTAAGGTCATCAAGGATTTGCCATTTCTTCCTAGCAGTGGAGACGAGCTGGGCAAGTTTTTGGCCAAAGGATTTAAGGATTTCATTGGTGGAGACTTCTGCATCCCATATGATTGCATTGCCAAGTTGGTCGGAATTGATTTCAAGGGCGTTGAGCTAGCGGATGATGATGGTCTTTCTATAGGCACTGGCATCACACCCAAGTCTTGTCTTCGCATCGCTGAGATTGAGTTTGACACGAGTAAGCTTGCTGACTTCCTTGATATCTTCAAGAACTTGGAGGCATTGGAGGAGATCTTTGAGAAGGTCTATGACTTCATCGAGGACCAGATGAAGCAAATTCTGGGTTTCTCGGATGAAATCTTGGGTGTCCTCGAAGACATTGAAGGTATCGCGAAGGATGCCTATAAAGAGATCAAGAAGCTCATACCAAACCGAAGGAGGCTGGTCAAGGCTGAAACTGGAGATGAAGTCACAATGGAAGAAGCATCAGCAATTGCCTACCAAGAAGGAGTGGCCAAATTCCATGAGCTGTGGGGTGAGCATGTCAAGCAGGTCTTCCAGGACCGCCAGCTAGAAGAAAGGGGAGCCCAATACATTGGATTCGAGAAATTGGTGCTGGAGGTCAAGCAAGACTTCGGCCAAACCTTCTATTTGGAAACTTCTGGCCGGCGTGGGTACGCAGATAGCGTCTTTGATGAGTCCATACACCAGACAGCAACTGTTCCTGTTCCTCTTACTGGTGGCATGGTGAAGATTGTTGCCAGTGGGTCCATGAAAGCTTCCATGCCGTATGCAATGGCCATGGAGGCACAAGCCTCAGCAGAATTTGGGTACAACCTGGGTGAGATAACGGTATCCGTCGATCTCGTTGAAGGGAAGATTGACTTCAAAAAGAAGGAATTCAAAACCAGCATTGATGTCGATGCTTCAGTTGGAGTTTCTGCTTCAATGTCCTTGAACTTTGCCGTTTCCACGAGCCTGGGCTTGTGTCTCGGCCCAACAGAGGATGCTTGTATCACAGTCGCCGTTGATGCCGGTCAGACATCGGCTGCAGGATTCGACGCGGTTGCATCTGTGGGCACCGGAGGAAATCCTCATCCTTTAACAACAATGTACACAGATGTCCTAGAGTACGAAGAGCAGCCATCGTGTGACAACAAGCAGCTCTCCTTGAAAGCTGGGTACTGGCAGTATGTGATGAGTCCTTGGGCAGTCGTATCGATCACTGGAAAGGCCGGTTGCATTGACGAATCCGCTGTCCTGTTTGAGATCGAAGCTGATGTCCTCCAAGACGAAATCGACAGCTTTTGCCTCTCAACCAATATCATCTAGGGGCTGACACAAAACGAGGACAGCAAACACAGCAAGAATCAACACCAACAACAATTGCTCTGTTTGCATGCAGCACAACTCCTTGGGGGCTTTGAACGACCAATGGGAGGGATAGATAGAAAGGAGTAGTAATGCATTGCATTAGTATTGTTTCAATGCTGTAGTGGTATCCGAGCCTTGCTGTGCAACGGTTCCTGGACCCTGTGATGGAGGCAGATGCCGGAATTAATTAACAAAACAAGATTGATCAACAAACAAAAGACTGTCATTGTCGCTTGCTCCTGCCTGCCGTGCCCCAGTGCGGACACAACGGCCACGCAGAGCTGCTTTGCTCTTGGCGCATCACATCACATCACTTACTTTTTATAACTTGGGAGAATACGATTGGCTTTCATGTTTATCAGTCGGTGGCCGCCCCTCGTTGGCCCTCTCTTAACCATGATCGTGGGATTGATTGAATCAGAACCAACAAAGGATGCAATTAATAAAATTGGTTTGGATATTTTGTTGCACGAGAAGTGTAAAACTGAACTTGTTGTTATAGCGCTAGTCTACTGTTTTTTCCTCTCTAACGGTTAAGAGAGGGTAAACAGTCCTCTCCGACTCGACTCTGACTCTCCGACGCACGAAACAACCTCTTCGGGCGAAGCAGTCAGTTCCAGCCATAAATTCAACAATCGAAACAGCGGAGCTATGCCCTTCCATGGCATGACATTGTCTTGACCATGACAATACCTCTTCGTCATCGCTGGCAATGATATCGCTTCCTCCAAGAACCACATGATGTTCTGCACGAGAGAGAGTCAAGTCGCACTAGGTTGTCAATCAATACAACATACAACAAACAACAAGGGAGAGAGAAGGAACGGCGGTGAGGCTGTCCTCTGAGAGTCATGCTCCCGCCATGGTGCTGTTATGCTGTTGACCCCACAGCGGCGCGGTGTGGTACCGGTATATCATAAATACGGTACGTACAGAGCACAGACCTTCAAATGACAGCTTCTCTGGCTTCTTCCGGAGGTTCCAAGCAACGACGAGAACTCATTTTCCGTTTGTTGTCATTGTTGTCAACCAGAGCATTCATTCCTGTGTCTTTCATCGATCCTTGGCTACAATCATGTCATTCTTCTCAATGTTCAATCCATCGTATCTTGGCCGCTTGCATGAGCGACGGGAATCTCTCCATTCAGGGGGAGTGCCTTTTGATGTGATTGATTGTGTGACGGAGCTGCGCACGCTGGATGTTGACATGTCCCATTTGAACCCAAAGGAAAAAGAAAACTTTCTAGTCTATCTTTCAAGCTTGATTACTGCCTCGCCTGAGCTTGAAACGTTCAAGTTTGACATCGCCTTGGTTTCGAAGTATGTTCGTGGGCATGGTTTTCCCATGTTTGTCCCCATCCCGCATTTGGATTGGAATGTCATGGCTTCGTGTCCCAAGCTCAAGATAATTCATTGCCGACTCGCGGACGATTGTGATGCTTCCACGCTTGGAGAAATCATTTACCTGTGCAAGAGCCTCGAGCAACTCAGCATTGTTTGCGCAGACGCTAGAGACTTCTATTATGAACCCACCTGTTGGCATCGAGACCCCGTTCCCAACCGCGAATTTGAACCTATCTATTCGGCGATGAAAAATCACCCAATGCTCAAAAGCTTCATTTTGCTTGGAAAGGAAGGTGGGCGAGGAAATGGCTGCCTTCATCTGCCAACGTTGATCTTGGATTTACCGAACCTCGAATCCATTGAATTCAAACGACTAAGCTTCCCTGCACACCACTGCAAGCGCATCACAGCTGCTGTTGAGGCCCATGACAACTTGAAGAGATTTGAAATAGACACTGAGTATATTGGAACACAAAAAGAAACATCCTTTGAAGATTTTCTTCTTGATTGTCGTCTTGATCTCACTGAAAAAGAGACTGAGTCTATCGGAATACACAAAGAAGGATCCTTTGATGATTGTCTTCTTGATCGCATTGTCAACAAGCTGGCCATCAATCGGGCGAACACCATGCTCAGTGACAATCCCACCTTTCGGAATTGGGTGGTGACCTTGACGGCCTTTCGTCATTACCCAGCTGTCGTCGATTACCTCATTTACAAGGGGGTTCCTGGCAGTGGTGGTGCCATTTTGTTGGCTGATGGTGCCTTGGAAGGATTGAAGGCCCAAGAAAAGAAAAAGGATGAGGAACAAGAGTTGGGAAAGCGAATCCAACGCTGCCGTCGATCCCAAATCACAAACACACCACACACCAAATTGCCTGATCCATTTCACCGATAGAGTCGTCTCGGTGCCCCACACCAAAGCAGCATACTGTCCTGGGCATCGGCATGAAATGCATCCAATGGGAAGCAAATAGCAAGAAGGAAGCAACCAATTGTTCTAGCAGAGCAGCCCAAAGCCCACTCAGACTAAATATTCCAGGACAGTATTATTTCTACAGCAGTGCTCTGATTGGTTTTGCTGTAGTCCTTCTTGTAGGCTTCTCCCAATGCTGTAGCTTTGGGTGCCTTGAGGAAAAGTGGCTGTTGGCATTCATGTTGATGATGGACAGTTGTCACAATGTCGTCACTTTGCTTTTGTGGTCGTTATTGTAGGGGTGGCCTGCAGTGTTCGTGGAATAGAAGGCAAGCAATGGCAAAGGCTTGTTGGTGGAAGCACAGTTTCCAAGGAAGCATGTTGGGGCGATCCCATGGCAAAGCATTGGGCATTGGATTGGGCAGCTAAGCATCGGAACCTTGGGAAGCACCAAACGACAATTCAGGGCAATGCTGCCAACTCTCTGCGCTAGCTAGCTAGGGCAATACCGAAGGATTACTGAGCAGACCAACTGCGACCTGTGCTTCATTCTTGTGTTTTTCTCTTCCTTCCTCCGGTGCCTCTTTCTTGCCAAGTGGCTGTACAAGTTCTCGCAAAAGACAAATCAAGGCTATCACTAAGATGCTACGGTATCTTGTAAGTCTCAGATTGGCTCCATCTGTAGTTGATGTGCCATGTGATCTTGCGCATGTGCATAGTTGGGGCATTCGGTTCCCTACCGTCACTACGGTATCTAGCTAGCTACTAGAGCACAACAGCACTTCTGCGGACGTGTTTGGTATCCCGCAAGATCAAAGCACATGTATTATTTTTGGCGAACCCTTGCTTTGCTGTTTGCTTCCTTTCCAAAAGACTCTTACGGTAGCTTTTTTATTAATAACGTTGTGAAACCACATGCTAGCTAGCTAGAAGAAGTATCACTCTCAATGCGAAGGCGCCACTTGGCTGTTCCGATTCGATTCGATTCGATTCGATTGTGGCTCTGCAATAACTTGGCTCAGTCGGGCCTCGAGGCGTGGGCTCGACCATGCATGCAGCGCTTCATTCGTCGTTCTCACAATTCTATTTCATAGATACAAACCAACAACGAAAACAACGAAAACACCTATCCATTCAAGCAACCAAAGATGCGTATTCTGAGTTTGTTCAAGCTGTGCTTCTTCCTGGGGATATTCGGCCTTACGAGCGCCAGAGTTTCAGCCAGGAACCGTCTTGATGAAGCACAGCGCACCATCCCACGTGGCCAAGCACAGCATTCCTTGAGACGAACCCAAGCTTGCGATCCTCAAGCCATGGCAAATGTGATCTCTGCCCCTGGATCTCGTCCTGGGGGTGCCGCTGGTGGACCGCAGGTGCCTTGCACCGAGCAAAATGAGGAGTCCGCAAGCCCCGAGCAAAATGAAGAGTCCGCAAGACAAGATCAAGATCCACCTCTTTGTGCCCCTGGCTTTTCCTGCTGGGAAAATGATTCTGGCCTTCTTTGGGCAAAGTACAACGGCGAGGCCAGTGGCATGGACTGCAATGAAGTGTGCTTCACTGCCTTTTCTGGGAACCCCATGTTCCACACTTGCAAAGAGGGTGTTCCTGCACCAAGCACCATCAATGGTCTTACTGCAGTAATGGATGGTCTGGGCTTTGACTGCAGAGGCAACCCCAACAAGCCTAATCCATGTTGGGGAGGCATGTCCCCACCTACTCTTGGCGGAACCATCCTCATTTCTGCAGGCGACCAAACATCCAAGAACTGTTATGTGCCCACTGAAAGCACACTTAGTTGTGGTCAGGTGGTGGATGGGGCCAACTGTTATGGAGAGCTGTTCTCTTCTGTTTGTCCTTGCATGGAGGAGGAACTTTCCACAATCACAGTATCTAAGAAGTGGCGTTTGTACACTCATGGCAACTACCCCAAGACCCAACAAGCCAACAATGGATGGCAGTGGGACCTTGACTCCATCTTCTTCTACACTTCTTCCGACTGCACTGGAACCGCACTGAATACAACAGACGGGACAACCATTACAGACTCGGGCAATGCTGGTGAGTTCTGGGGGCCCGAGAAGGCCTTTGGTCAAACTGGTGGAAAGTGGGGAGGCCGGTAAGTCAACGAATTTTCTGTTAACAATGATTCAAATGTTCCTTAGGGCTCACATCATGATGTCACTCTTTTTCTGGATCTCTCAGCTGGGACAATAACGTGGACAAGAATCTGTGGATTGCGATTGAGTTTCCCACTGCTGTGAATGTGGGCTGCATCCAGTTTGATCAATTTGACAATTATGCCACGTACATCGCGGTGGAGGCAGTTGCAGCTGGCAGCACAACCTGGGAGAGAGTCAACTTTGTGACAGATGGCCAGCAGAACAGGAACACCATCCAAATGTAGGATGCCGTCGATAGGTTTCACGCACCTGTTTTGGGGCACCCCGCTTGTTCACTAGTAGATTGAGACGCAATACATAAAATAGACAACCAATGAGTGCGAAGTTGGCAATGGCTAGCGGACAGAATACCGGTACGCCCTTGTGCCTCTATCTCCTTCTTCGTTGATTCTTGCTAGGGCAGCCAGCGTTGCCTTTCGTTGCAGGATACCGTTGCGACCACGCGATTTGTGAACTACCGCGACGGCTTGGCACGCACGGTTTCCGTCAGACAGGACCGTCCAAGTCCTCCCGCCCCAGAGCTAGGCACAAACCACCATTCCAAAGTCCCAGGGAATCCACCTTGGGGATGACATAGTATTGGGACTTGCGAAGCATTCGCAAGTTGGTTGGAGAGAGCTAACTAGATCGACACCCACGTTGCTGCCATTCCATGGGGTAGCCAGAGTGATGTTTCGTTGGTCGACGATTTGATTCCATTCATTGGGGAACGACTGATGTTGCTTCCATTGACTCGTAAAGTCCCGATGTGTTGGGTGAGCAAGGCGGCAGCGGCACTGTCCTCTTTGATGCCCTCGTTTCTGCCTCGTTTGATCAGCCCAATTGAGCTGCCCCGCTAGCTAGAAGAAGACTAGAGCTGCAAAATGTGTTCCTTGTGCTAGGAAGAGGTTTGTTCCCCATGACTAGCTAGCGTAGAGTTCTGCAGCTTTGACGGCGGAGGAGCAACCTGATTGGACCCACGGAACAACAGCCTCAAATGTCCCAAGGCAGCCGTGTTGCGGCGCCAGGTGCGTGCAATCCCTCCGGAGCAGGCACTAACTTTGCTGACTACCGGTATCGTGCTCAGTCAAGGCGATTGTCGGGTGGAAGACGGTTGGTCCGTAGTTTGGCTCTATTTTCTTTGTTGGTAGTGTCGATGCCGGTATTGGCACCATCCCAGATCGTGTAACAAACAGGGATCTAGCTAGCAGTAGCATTAATTTGTAAATAGCAGAGAAGAAACCAATTAGCGACTTTTCCCCCCATGGTGTAGTTGTTCAGTAATCTAGATTGTCTTACCTTGTCCAGTACGACAGCTGAGACTTGACTCACTTGCAGCTTCGAACGCTTCGCCTCCTTTCATCAGCACTCCGAGCCTTGCCCCCACGCCAGTCCCGACCATTATGGAGGTACGGTACAGCCAGCCCGAGGGCGCAAGGACAACTAACTGATGACGAGAGTTGCTATCCCAAACATTAAGCTGAAAGTAGCGGCTGCCGGCTGTACCACTCTTCAGGCACAAAATCGTGTAGACTTTCTGTCCCCATTATTTATTTGCACGTCGATGGATCGATCTTCTACGAAAGTACTCCCCTGCAGCCTGGTCTCGTACCGTAGGGGGGTGCTTTGAATAATCGAGAGATTCGCGGGTACGGAATGCTGTTTGTCGTGGTCCTCCTTACGAATCTTGTTGTTGTTCTTGTGTGCTATTATTGCGTGAAGGCCAACACGTGTGGGTCTTGGCGGCGGCGGCAGTCTGATTATTATTGGTGGCAGCTGTGGCACGCAAATGAATGGCATATTTGGAGGCACGGCCTTGCCAATTGCACTTGCTGCAAAACTCCGTGTCGGGACAATCGCTGCAGGTAGCAAACGTAGTGGCTTTTTGCGCCAAGAGGAATTCCCAAATGACCAAGAAGACTTCGTCGGGAACATCCGCCACCGCATCCCCCAAGACTTGTTCCAATTTGGTGAATCCACTATCCAACAACAATTGGAGGGACGGATAGGATGTATTGCGCGACAATTTCGCTTCTCGGGCGACACCACCCCATTGCAATTGGGGTACCAAACTGAGGGGTGACAGTAAGACAAAATGGTGAATATCGTCTTGTTTGGAGATCAAATCACGCGCTTCCAAAATGGCCTGAGCACACGGAAGATAATCTTCGTGCATGAGTTCGGGACGCCATTGGAGGGCGGCATAGGGTGTTCCCGGTGGCAATTGGAGGGAGCGAGTCAGGAATTGTTCCACTTGGTGCGTATGATAGTCTTGAAAATGAAGGAGGTGTTCACTGTCGATGCCCAAGGTATCCTGTATCAATTGTTTCGTTGTGTGATCCTTCCAAAATCGAAAGGCGCGGCGGGTAAAATTGGGAATTTCGAGTAGGGTAGGGGAGTGGCGGCTGTTGCGAATGGCCGCTTCCAACACGGGTTGTTGTCGTTCTTGCCACGTCGATGGTATTTCGTGGGTGGCCTTGGTGCGAGCGGTGGAATCTCCTCCTTTGGCAGTACTACCGGTATACTGCTGGAATGTACAGGACGATTTTGCCTTGACGAGACAGGCATGATACGTATTGTTGTTGTAAGGATGACGGCGGATATCGAGAACTTGATTTTTGGTATTGTAGTGGTAACCTGTGGCTTTCTCGAACTCCTCGTACGATACGACATGCGGATAGATTTGCCGCACCCGTTCCAAATCGTAAATTTGTCCCATCCGCAAGGCGGTGCCATGGCGACACGATTGCAAGCGTCCATTCTTGATGCAGGGTTCCACCAAGGTCCCATTGGCGTATTTCGCGAGAGATAAAAGAGATGTAAAGGCAATCTTCCACGACGCCAAGCCTTCGGCAAAAGTCGCCACGTGAATCCACAGATTCGGACGTGGTCGGTCAGCGGCCAACAGCTTGGCGGGGGGAATGACGATCAATGGTGTTGTTGTGGTTGTTGATTCTTTGGATTGAATTGGTCTTGACTTGTTTGCTGCTACATGTATTGCGATGGAGGCTACTTCCGACTTGTTGTTGTTGTTGTTGTTGCTGGGATTCCAATAGTCCTTCCAAGTGCCCAGCAGCCGTCCTAGAATCGCATTGTCCTGGTAATCCACAACCACAGAGATCAGTGCCAGACACAGCACTATCACAAGCATTCGAGAGGAGTTGAGAGAGCGAAACATCTTCACTGTTGCTGCTAGCTAGTTTATGGTGCAGTACGGTAGGTGCGGCAGAAGTTGTTGATTGACTGACTGACTACATGAATTCAATCAAGAACGGAGGTCCTTGTAGCTGTGCTTTCTCCTTTCTCCTTTCTCGATTACTTGCCTATGCCATGGCAATCCAGGTACTAGTACCTAACCAGGAGGCACACGGTGTTGCTTCGTTGCTTCTCAGCCAAATTCTCCAGGAGCCATGCAATGTTGGCGGATGGGGTTGGATCTTTTCAGCTCAGAGATTGGCATTCATCAACGTTGCGGCGGATGTAAACATCTTTCTGCCGCCTTGAAGCCCACGAGATCTTTCGCATGCGCCATGGCCGCAATGCATGGTCGCCTTCATGGTCATGGTCGGTATGTTGTTGCCCGGAAAGCTATCATACCTTCTTGTCACCCATACTCACTCGAGAGTTTTGCCGTGTCGAACTGACCCGGTCCTCTGAACGACGAGAACAAGCCATCGGTGACGGGCAATCCACAGCATGGTCTCTTCCTGCAATGTCGAACCAAGAGAAGCTGTACAGACTTCAGGCAGCTTGATCGTCGAACAAGCCGAGTACTGTAACCAGAGGCTCGAGAGAATATAGAAGCGGCTCGATCATGCAAATAGCAAATCTACAGAGCAGTGAGGATGCTGAAGCCAGGTCTGCTGCCATGCTGCCACGTCGAGCCAAGAGCATGAGCCAATGCTCAACAACTTGCCCCAGCCTAATACCGTAGGTGGCCTCGACCCCAGCACTGGAGTTTCCACAACAGCCAGCCCCAGCACAGCAATCCCTTCACTAGCCAGCCAGCCCGACACTGACAAGTACACAACAGTTTGCCCCAGACAGACAGACAACACTTGGCCGCAGCAGCTGCCGCAGCACCCTTTTTGCCACCCAATTTGGACCTACCAGCAAGCAGCTGCCGGCCGTGCGCTTTACCTTCTTGCCTCCAATCCATCCCCTCAACACAATCTACATGCATCTGTCGCCTACACATACATACTGTCACTCGACTCGACTCACAAGGCCCACTACGTTGGCTTGCTTCTTTGAGAAGAAAAACAATTTCCTTTTGGTAAACACGAGACGCAAGGACGAACGATTTCTAAAGGGACATTGGCACGTGTGTGATCCGACGATGGCTTCATCTATTTGTGGTTACATTTTTCATTGTCATGATGGACTTGACTGCTGCATGCATGCCAAGAGTCCTACTAGGCGTAGATGCGGCAACAACCGCTGGATCAAGAAAGCAGCGGCAATGACACGGATCATCGATCGATCCGAACGACGACAAGAACCAAAAGGAACAGCGCGACGATCGAGGAAACGGAGCAGCACCCACAAGAGTGATGGAGGCCACATGCTGCAAAAAAGGAGACCACAACGACACAGTTTACAACACAACCGTAACTAACTAACTGCGATGGGATGGGAACGCTTCGAACCGCAATGGCATGAACAAGAAAGTCACAACAAACAGAAACAAACAGCGACATGGATAGACAACGAGAAAGAAGCTTGGCATGATCCGCCGTCGCATGACAATTACGACAATCACATGCAGCATTCACGTCAGATCTGGAATGCGTCGGCAGCCACCAGAATCTTGAGCCGAACGAACGAAGCCAACCAACCGAAAGGAGCAACCACTATTGACGGACGCAGATGAAAGCACACCAGCAGGAACGAGAGTGATGACGACATGGTCTGTACAGGAGGACCATGCCACAGCATGCCACGGACCAAGCAGCAATTTCCACACCGACAATCCACTTGTTCTCGTTTCCAGATCCTTCCAGGACATGCCGCCACCGTCATCGTTCTCTCATGTCAACTCTTTGCCGTGCACCGGAAAAACACTTACCCCATGATACATTGCCGAGGCTGCATCGTGCTTGACCACCGCATCATCATGGTGGAGCGCTCGGTGGCGGCGTGTGATGTGCAAATCGATGGCACGCCTCGAGCGAGCGATGGAACCAGCGGAGGAACCTCCGCTCGACGGGAAAGTCACAAGGAAGGATCACACCGCCGCTGTATTTACGGTGTTCCGTTTCCATCCTGGGGCGGCATCTGGTCGAGTGTCGTCGTCAAGATCCAACGCTGCCAAACAAATCAACCGCGATGGCCGTACAACGAAACCAACACACAGTGCCGACCAGAGAGATGCGACAGGAGTAGGAGCTGAGAGCAGCACGCACTTCCAACACAAGTGCCTTCCTGCAGTGCTCACGAGCAAACACAGGCCCAACGCGCACAGCGCCATCGGCGGTACTGCAGTAGCAGGATTATGGATGCAGGGGTCGACGACGTCTCAGCACAAACGACGTCCGCGAGTTCGACAAGAGAGCAAAGCTTCGGCAGGAACTCAATTCGTGAGAGGAAATCCCGCAAGTGCAAAGCTGTCCTTGGTCTTTGGCTGTCTATCGATGGTGCATCATCGAGGTAGGAGTCGGCTGTGGAGTGGCAGAACTCTGCGTTGCCAAGCGATGAATCAAGGCATCCCTTCCCAACGAGTGGGTCTGGTGTGCCCTCATCTACTGCGCATCAGATTTACCATGTTGTCTTTGTTGGCGATGAACAGTGGAGTCTTCCACTCAAAGAGCCAAATTTTGTTTGGACACCTTGTGGAAATTCGGCAGCGGAAGAAGCAGTCAAGAATCTCTCTGTCTCTACTCTGGCTTCGGCTGCCATCCATCATCATCATCGCATCGACACGATGCTGTTTTCTCTGCATGGGATCGGACTTGTCGTCGTCGCTGCATTGCGCCTTTTCTGGACACGCGAAAATCTACGCTTGGGACATGGGATACACTTTAAAATCTCTAAGGAAATCTATTCATCTTTCTATTTACTACACTTCTATTTGTTTCCCACCAGCTGACATTTGCACGGCATCGCATATTTCCCGCGCATCTTTTCTAGCGCTGGTTGTGCGACACGGAACCAGCTGGCGACGCATCATCAATCGAATCGAACAGGCATCAAACGAGTAGTCAATTTCATGGTAGACAGATGACAGCGCGCAGATGTAATGCGTATCCTCTGGATTCATGTTTGGGAGAGACGCAGGGGATGCATGCATCAAAGACGCGCCGATGTTGGGACTGCTGCAGGCGATGGAGTAGTCGTTTGTTGGTTGTGATGATTCGATTCTGTTTCTTCTGTGGTCGCTGTGACGTTGCGTTGGGAGAAGCAAGTGTATTGTAGTTCGTCTTTGGATTGTGTGTTGTTGTTGGAATTGGTGTAGAAGACGTGAACACCACGTTGTTGTTGGGGTGAATCGAATCGCACGTACCGATTTCACGTCGACACGAGAGGTCGTTTCACTCGGATCTTCTTCTACTGGACCAGGGACGGCAGCCTGTTTTCATCATGGCATGTTTTCACTCCTCACGCACTAGTCTGAACCACGAGGAGCGAGCTAGGGACCATCGTCGAGTCAAAAAGGCTGCTCTTGTTGTCGTGATGAGATTCGACCGGTCGTGCTAGTCACCTCCAGCAGGTGGATTCTTGAGTCTCTGTTGCGCCTCGTGGCTACGCTTTGGCAAGATGGATGGATCGATTGATTGATCTGTTCCTGTTTGGCCTACTCGCATTGGCACAGCGATGAACAGGAGTACCGCGAAGGAAGGAAGGAACGACGGTGCTCCAACGTCGGGTTTGACACGAAGGGTTTGGTGAACAGCTGTGGCTGGACGGCTGTGTGACGATAGACAGCAGTTTGAAGTAACAGTGGCAACCCAATCCAATCCATGGAGCTGCCCTCGTTTTTGTCCCGTACGTGCCATTGACCTGTACCGCGAGCCATCTGTCGATGATCTTGGTGGGATGGTTCCGCGAGAAGCTGCAAGAGAGCTCCAGAGAAACTCCATCGATCGGAAAACTCTCAACGCGAAAATGCTCGCTTCTCAATCATTCAGTGCTGCCTTGTATGCTGTTTCCGTTTCATCTTTGTTGTTGTGTGGCGACGACGTACATCCGCTGTCCTGTGGGGTGGGGTGATTTGCCGGAGAGGGCCTTGGCTGATTTGTTGGCCTTCTTGCGGGGGTGGATTCGATTCTTTTGCGAGTGATGGATTTTTTTCGTTCGTTTGGGACACACGGGTTTGTGATCGGACCCCGAGCTGTCAACGAGAGCTTCTTCGTCTTCTATCACGGTCCCAACTTGTTGAGAGTAGCCCATGAAGGACTCGGAAAAGAAGGAGTCTCCGAGATTGGAAATGGTCAAACTGGACACGAAATCTGCTGTAGGAAAGCTTGATTTGATGGCCTTCGTTTGCGTTGCGGCTGCTGTAGGAGAAGGTGTGGGTTGTCTTGTTGGGTGTGGTGTGGGGGCTGACGTTGGTTGGAGAGGGCGTTGGCGCCACAGATGGGTTGAATGTTGAGGGCTTGCAGCCTGGACTACGCACCCGCAGCAGTTGTTGGGCCCAAAGTTGTTGGACTTTCCGTGGTACACACAGTAGCGAGGCTTCCCGTACAGTAGTGGTCCTGGTGTATGTTGGCTGAAAGGTTGCTTGCTTGTGCTGGGGCCGCAGTTTTCTGGGCGCCGCTTGGATATCAAGAGAGACTCGACCGTCGAAGATGCAACATGTCTGGCTGGCAGAACGTTGACTCAACAAAGCAACTATCATTGTCTACGCACGTGAGCGGGCGACGATTGATCGTGCGAGACAAAGTTGCTGTCGATTCTTAGTTGGGAGGCGATGATCGAGGGACCCCGTCGAAATTGAGCTGCGTCTTGATGCCGCAACAATCCGTGGCAATGGCTCGTTGTTGCCTATAGAATTGTCTGCTTGTACACCATGCCAATCTCTCTCCTCTACCAGCACACCGACAATAGCATGGCGTTGTCAGTCGATACCATCTCAGGCGCTCGACCTGTTCGGTTCCAAGCATGAGGACATGGTATACAAGAACAGTCTCCGTTTTCTCGGCAGATCGCAGCTCGAGAAGCAGAAGCAGAGACCGCAGCTCAGATACATCATGGCCGACGGAGCCATTCTTCATCACTCCAACATTGACTTGGACTTATAAGGGACACTGGAGTATATATAGCGTAGACTCGACTCAAGCACTTGCGAAAGGACAGCCGAGAGGGACCCGGAGGAAAATCGGAGGGGGTGCGGAAGACATGCCGCGGGATTTCCTTGCTTCCAGAATTCTTCTTGCGTTCATCTCATACGGTAGGAGCCTTGAGATGGGAGAGTACTTTGACTGGGATCAATTGAGAGAGCGCGGATGGGAGTTTCGGCAGTAGAAGAGGCGAGAGGCATGTCTTGGTGGAGTCCAAATCCTCTGTTGGATGGAGTGGAGGCAGCGCTGTCCGAATTCCTCTGCTGCCGAATCCTTGTTGAGCTCATGTCATTGAACTCTGGATTAGGAGAGTCCGTTGTCCTAGCCTAATAGAGAAAACGCGGAAAGGATTCTGGGTACTCGTAGTGAAGGGGACGGGAGACACTTGGTGGGGTCCAAATCCTCCCAAGATCGGACGCATACCCAAAACGACCTGCTGCGGTCATCATCATTTCATGCATTCGGTAAGAGCTCCGGCATGGTAGAGTCGACTGTGCTGTAGCAGGATAGACCTTGCGGACAAGATGCAATGGTCAGATCCACGAGAGAAGCATCCCAGGGTCATCATCTGAGCGGATATTACACCATGTCATGGTCGAACGGCATCAACAACAAAACAACACGATCGATGAAGCCGCTGCGTATGTGCGCACGTGTATCTTTGTTGCAGAAGATCGCAGCCTTGATCCTGAATTCTTTGATGCCACTTCCTGTGTTTCACTTTGCAAATTACAAATTGGGGCTCTAAAGATTGGCCTGCGCATGGGTGGATGCTTGAAAGTTGAGCGTCGAGGCAATCATTGTTCAATCGATGCTCCGGTGTAGCTAGAAAGGGCGGTCATGTCATGTCATGGGCACATCAGTTACCGGTACTTGGTACCATTGGTTTCATGAAACCTGGATGCGTGCACTCAACCGTCACAAGGAGGGTTTTAAAGCGTTTCTCCTGGAACCGCACGACGCCTTTTGCTTCGGGTGCATCCGTTGCATCCAAGACTTCGTGGATGGCGCGGTCGTCTATCATGACACGTAAATGAGAATGGAATGGGCCCCATGGACTCAACTTGGATAGCACAAGTAGGTTGTGGAAGGAAAAGAGTGTATGGTCAGTAGTTAAAGTTTCATTCTAGCTAGTATCGTAGTTAGCTTCATTCAAGCTAGTTAGTTCTGTCATGGGCACGTATCTACGGTACGTACCGGTAGCATTGACCAATCTTTCCGACGCATGGCTGATGCCATGTGAACGGTACATGTAGTATCTGGATCTGGAGATGAGGCTGTGCCGGAAGCGTTGTAATCTAATCAGCTGTGTAGGCAATGAAGGCACAGACGTCCGTTCTTGCACAATATTCGTCCTCGTCCGTACGAAAAGCAACCGTACTGTTGTGGCTATGATAGTGGCTAGTAGACTACATAATAAGAAGGAATCTACTAGAGACGGTGATCCACCGGCCGGTGTACTGTAATCTCTCAGGCGATGCAAGAAGAGACGAGTCAACTGTCACGACAGACAGATGAATGGAACATGCTGCGTTTGCTGCCGGCACGTATGTGCATCCACGGTCTGCCGCCCCAATGTGCCCTCGCACTCCCCGTTGGAATGATACTAGTAGATACAGCACCGGTACAAGTTGCGCTTAGGGTAAATCTACTAGATAAATCTACTACATCGATCGTACATGGAGTACAGATCCATGAAAGGCCCTCCTGTGCATGTGTATCGAGGATGCGAACGAGCGACATCGAAGGAGAGAGAGCCAAAGTCTTTCCCCTAACTAAGATTGAAACCGTCGAATCCTGGGTGAGACCCCCCATGTCTACCGCACTGACAGGTACCGGTAGCTGGATTGAGACTCCGGCCGCAGCAACTCCGACATCCACGAGCTCAGACCTTCCTTCGGGGAGCTTGCGGACTGCGGACCAGCTTGCGGACCAGCTTGCGGACCACTACTATTAATTAATAGCAAGATCCTGGACCACCAGAGAAGCCTTTGATGACGCTACGAACCGTACGAAACCTTCCCATTTCCACTGTCTTTCACAGGCTCCATCACAGGACCCAGCCGTTGGCTCTCTCTCTCTCTCTCTCTCTCTACGACGGCTACCCTCACAGCATCAGGAACGAGGAACGGGGAGCAGGAGCCGTCCCAGCACCTTCAGCAGCCTCTGGTGGGCTGATCGAGTCGTGGGAAGCCAGAGATTTAACGATAGAACTGGACCGAGATTTAAGAGATCCACGCTGCCTCCATCATGACAACAAAGAGGCAATCAACTGCCAAGATGACGACCATGGAGAGCCAGAACAACCAAACGCGAGCACATACCATCTTCGTTTGATGCCCTGAAGCCCCTACAAGGCGTCTAGAAGGCAGGGATCGTCCATTATTCAAGCTTATCAGAGGCTACTGCTGATCGGTCTCTTTTTGTCAAAATTTCACGACTACAACAGAAACACCCTTCATGTGCCGACAATGGCAACCAAGCCATTCTCCGGCGCCGCAACCACATTGGAACCTTCCTACACATGCTGCGGTTCCTCTGATACCCTTACAAGGCAGCTCCGGTCCATTGTCCCCGAGAAAATACCACTCATCACCAGCCTGATGGAAGAAGACAGAGTCCATTCCCGGTTTTCACCATGGTCGTTTTTCATCAGCTGATTGCAATGGACGGCATGACAATGGTGACAACCTCATTCTGAGCTCACAAATTTGTTTTCTAGAATACTGGAAGACAATACACTCTCGATTAGACGTACGCCGAATCCCTTTCACTCGCTACACTCTGAACGCTACAACACTTACTTACTTACTACTATCTTCTGGAATCCCAAAAGCTCTTCTTTAAGTTTCCACCTCAAACATAAATTGACCATGGCCGAGGCAATGAAGAACGATACTACTACTATCAATAACATGATGAACACGCCCATAGAAAACGCGGCCAACAACAACATCAACAAACCCAAGATGCCAATCATCTTCAACAACCTCAATGACGCCGTTGCCGTCTTGCTTGCTACTCTTGTGGCCATGTCCATGGAGAAGAAAGGACAGCAAGTGAAAGGACGAAAGGTGATCATGTTCCAGCCTCACCACAAGAATGTCGATGGTGACATGGTGTGCGTTGGCGGTGCCGAATTCCCGCTATACAACACCATCAGCACTCCAGCTCAAGTTGCTGCACGACGATTCGTGAAGGCTGTCCGCCCACTCAA
Organism: Seminavis robusta; assembly: GCA_903772945.1. NCBI lineage: Eukaryota > Bacillariophyta > Bacillariophyceae > Naviculales > Naviculaceae > Seminavis > Seminavis robusta. Next base: position 56,355 of record CAICTM010000349.1, read on the forward strand.
GGCAGCCACCACCGTCGTCAAGGTGACCATGTTCCAGCCTCACCACAAGAATGTCGATGGCGACACAGTGTGCGTTGGCGGTGCCGAATTCCCGCTATACAACACCATCAGCACTCCAGCTCAAGTCGCGGCACGACGACTTGTCAAGGCTGTCCGCCCACTCAAGGCAGCCACCACCACCACCGTCGTCGTCGAGACTGTTGTAGAGGACGACAATGACATTGAAGATGAGAAGATGGTGAAGACTTCTTCTGCCGCTGATGCATACGGCCCTGGTGCAATTGTCCTTTACATTGCTCCCAGTACCACCGTCAACGACCAGGAGAATGTCGTCGCTGACCAACAACAACAACAAGTCAAGGCTGTCCGCCCACTCAAGGCAGCCACCGCCACTTCCACTGTCGTAGTCGAGACTGTCGTAGAGGACGACGACGATGACGAGGAGGACACCGTCTACGCTGACCTGCTTTGGCAAGGCCCCAACCCCTACATTGTCGTGAACCAACCAGTCGTCGATATCCGGGTTTTTGATTTCACCCTGGGTGGGATCTACAAGGCTCGACGGACTGACAGAACTGACGAAAAAAAGAAAGATCGCAGTCGTGTTGACGCTGACGACAAATGGAAGCAACACTATGGCGACATTACTAAAGGCTTGTTGACGACGGAGCGAAAGACCAACAAGAAGGGATACACAGCATTCTACAATCCACATGCACAAATTGCCTTTTATGAAGATGAAGGCGATCTCATGGACAAGAGGCGCCACTTTCTCGATGTGATCGAACCGGCTAGAGAGAAGAACAATAAAGATTGGAGAGACTTTGTACTAGCTGCATATGACTCTCTTCCCGAAGATCAGAAGTCCAACAACTGGTACAGCCAAGTCAAGCACGAGGCAACGAAACGCACCCAGCAGGAAGCAGACGACGACATGGCCCAGCTCATTGAGGCGTATGGAGAAGAGCAACTGGCCAACTGGAAGCGAGACGATGCCGCCAAACGCCGAGTCATTGTGAAGGTTGCCGCGCCACCACAAGTCGTCGAGGAGAACGTGCCTGAAGACATGGACGTGGACGACGAAGAGGAACAACAACACGAGCCAGTCGTAGTCGAGACTGTTGTAGAGGACGACGACGACGATGACATGGCAGATGAGAAGATGACGAAAACTTCTTCTGCCACTGATGCCTACGGCCCTGGTGCAATTGTCCTTTACATTGCTCCCATCGTCCAAAAACCACCACAACCTGTCGAGACTGAGGAAGAGAACGACCAACAACAACAAGTGGTGATTGAGGATTTCGAAGACGATGATGACTTCTCGCTTCCTTCTCTGACTGATGAACAGGAGGCGTTCCTTGCTCGAGAACTTGCAAAGTATCTCCAACAACAACAAAAGGAGCCAGTTGTCGTGGAGACTGTTGAAGAGGACGACGACGAAGTGGAAGTCGAGAAGATGGCATCACACGATGATGGCTATGGCCCTGGTGCGATTGTAGTGTACATGGGCAGCGACAATTTCAACGAAGAGCAAGGCAAGCCTGAAGTAGAGATGCCAACACACATTGATGAACAACCATCGGCAGAGGGCGACGCCGATCAACAACCACCAATGGCAGACGAGGCGCAACCTGCCCCACGCCGGTCGACACGACCCAGTGCGGCCAAGGCCAGTCGGAAGATTGCAGAACAGGCGGAATCCCGACGACGAGTGGCCAAAAAAACCAAGGCGACTGCAAACAAGCGATCGACTTCTACAACACCCAAGGCGACCGCAAACAAGCGGTCGACTTCTACAACACCCAAGGCGACGACAACCAAACCGTCGACCACTACAACTCCCACAACAGTGCGGCGGACACTTCGATCCGGGCGCCAGGTAAAGAAGCCAGACTGGTACACCCCAGTTTGACTTGCTTACCCCCCCTCTCTCTCTTTCTTGCAGGCCACCACTTGGTGACGACACTTGCTCACGACAATTGTCTCTTCCTTTCACAGCCTCACCCTTTATTTCTTTGCATGTAGGTTTCTTCTTATAGGCCTCCACTTGGAGAAGAGCTACTGACACTTTCTCTCTTTGCATGTAGGTTTCTTTCTTACAGGCCTCCACTTGGAGTGACAATTTGCTAACCACTTGTCTCTTCCTACCACAGCCTCACCCATTCTTCAATCTATTGCTTGCAGGCCTCCACTTGGAGTGACAATTTGCTAACCACTTGTCTCTTCCTACCACAGCCTCACCCATTCTTCAATCTATTGCTTGCAGGCCTCCACTTGGTGACGACAAAACACAACCAAGTCCTGGCCAGGCACAAGGTAAGTTCCCAATTGTTTTATTGTGTGTCGTGCATTGCTATTGCTCATACACCCCACCATCCTCCACTTGGAGTGACACCAAGCTACTAATGCCTTGTTCTCTTCTCATATAGGCTTCCACTTGGAAATGACACAACCAGCAGCAAGTCCTGGCCAGGCACAAGGTAAGTTCCCAATTGTTTTATTGTGTGTCGTGCATTGCTATTGCTCATACACCCCACCATCCTCCACTTGGAGTGACACCAAGCTACTAATGCCTTGTTCTCTTTTCATATAGGCTTCCACTTGGAAATGACACAACCAGCAGCAAGTCCTGGCCAGGCACAAGGTAAGGTCCCAATTGTTGTATTGTATGTCGTGCATTGCTATTGCTCATCCACCCCACCATCCTCCACTTGGAGTGACACCAAGCTACTAATGCCTTGTTCTCTTTTCATATAGGATGAGCGACACAGAGGCCGGCCCCCTCCTCTATGGGGGACAAAAGAAAGATAAGTCAATTCGTGCTGTGTCATTGCCTTTCAACCAACATGTGTTCTTTCATTCAACTAACATTCTCATGCATTTCATTCACAGGTATGTCACGACACGACACAAACACAACACATCTGTCACGACACGACACAAACACAACACATCGATTGCAGCACTGGCGGGGTGCATGCAACTTTTCACGTTTTGCGTTGAAGCACTGGTGGGTGCATTCAACCATTCACATTTCGCGTTGAAGCACTGGTGGGGGTGCATTCAACTATTCAACTTTTTGGGTTGAAGCACTGGTGGGTGCATTCAACTATTCACGTTTTGTGTTGAAGCACTGGTGGGTGCATTCAACCAACTATTCACGTTTCGCATTGAAGCACTGGTGGGTGCATTCAACTATCTATTCACGTTTCATGTTGAAGCACTGGTGGGGTGCATTCAACTGTTCAACTTTTCGTGTTGAAGCACTGGTGGGTGCATTCAACTTGTCACAATGGAGCACTGGTGGGTGCCTTCAACTTTCAACTCAGCGGAGGTGAGTGCAGTTGGTTCAAAGTCTAATCCACACTTTAAGGGTAGCCTGGTTCTGTGGTTCCAGTGCTAAGCGGTCTCTAATAGAGTGCTGTCTGAACGTCCCACGATGAAAATCGAAGTTAATACCTGGTGGAAATCTGACTACTAACCTGCCTTATCAATGATGCTACACACAACAATCAACCAAAATACCAAACAACAAACAACATAGTCATCTCATAGCAACAACAACTCATAGTAGTGGGATTCTTTTTTTATAAACGCATTGGCTATGCCAGCTTCTAGTACTATATATGTAATGTGCAGTTTTCTTCTAGTAGTGTTGTCTTTCATGGCAGCAGCCTTTGTAGTTATAGTCGTAGCCAACATTCGTCATACGTGGCTTTGGGTTGGTTGCTTGCGGCTTTGGCCTTGTTCAAATCCTCGTCGTTTCTACAAAGCACGTGAATGCCTCTCAATGGGCCCGGCAGCAACCTTGGTAGGTGTGCCATCTCGTTTCTTTCGATTGCAGAGAGGGAAAACTCGTTTCACGGCATCGGCCGAACAAAGCGCTGAATGGCCAGTCGTTGCTGCGATGCATCCTTAGCGCTAAAGATCTGCGAACGACCCACCCGTGAAGTTTGCCACATGGCGGAAACCCAAAGGGCTGAAACGAATCGAATCCAAAGTGCCACCCCTGGTTTTGGCTGCCTCGAAAGGGAGCCGAGTACGTGGGACGAGGAGAGAAAAAGTCGAGTGACAGTCGACTTTTCCTCATGGACTGGCCTCGGTCCATGTTTTATTAAGGCATGATATGTACATTACGAAGCAAATCTAGTTGCGCGTTGAGTTCGATGGTTCGTACATTGTGGAGTGAGGAGACAAACACGTACCGGTACCATCCCGGCGGTTAGCTTTGCTTCGTTCCGTTGATGCCACTATTGCGATGTCTTTGGCCTTTGTTCCCAGATCGAAGGTTCTGTGGAGATGGGCCGTTGATCCTGTCGAAGAAGTGAATGAATCAGCAAAGGCAAGTCGGAGGCAGACTGCAAGCCGCTGCGAGAAGCGCTGGGGAAGCCGCAGCGAGCAGGCAGTGTCGTACAGCACGGTATGGACAACGTTTGGTGGCGCCTGGGATGTTATGAGGCCTAAGATGAAGGTTGTTGAAGTACCGGTATGAGGAAACGAAGGAGTAGGAGCTCAACCGGTACGGTACCGCTACTGTAGTACGAAGGGGCGGTGCAATCAGGATGCGCTAGCATTTATAATTTGGATACGAATCCATTCCATGCGACGGAACGGATGCTGCAGCAAGTTTCAGCTTCAGCCAAGACCTCCTCTCATGTGGTCAGCCGAGACAAATAATGCGTAAGAGAGCGACGCACCAAAGTTAGTTGCAAGAGCCCCCTGCCTACCAGGTACCGTCTTGCTAGCTTTGCCCCCCCCCCCCCAATCTTTTGCGTGCAAACGGAGGAGTCTGGATGCGAGTCGCCTTCGTTTCCGAAACGAATTGGCAGCCAATTGCAATTCCAAGACTTTGCCTGGCATCTACCGTAGCGGCACAGCTGGCTGGCGTGAGGAAAGGAAGTAATAACTTACCATACCGTATTCTGCTGGCTTTCTCTAACGTTGTCTGGATGTGCAAAGCTGCTCCGCCGTGCCACTTGGAATGTGCGTCAAGTTGCTTTTGGCTTTCCAATGATTGTTGCTGCTGTGCGTAGCTACAGAGAGCTACTGCTGGAGGAAGTCCTACCAACCATCATGGAGAAGTGGCCGGTTAATGAATTTTTGGATCCCAAGATTCTGGTACAGCAAGATGGTGCTGGAGGCCACACTTCCGCAGATGATCCAGCAATCCTCCAATGGATCTACGAGAACAAATTAGATGACCAGATGGAGATCTACACTCAACCAGCCAACTCTCCGGATTTGAACATCAACGATCTAGGTCTCTTCAATGCCCTGCAACAAGCGTATCATGATTGAGTGCGTCAAGAAGACTCACAATGATTCACTCTGCAGTCAGTATTCAATGAGATCATTGACTGTGGCGGCCACAACACGTACAAGATCCCTGACATGAACAAGGCAAGACTACAAAGGCTGGAGATTCTTCCACGTCAACTCGAGGTTACTGTCAACGCCGACGGCTACTTGTACTAGTAATAATGGAGACTGTCTCAAAGGAGTATTTCTCACGCAAGCGCTGTACCAGTACCAGGTACCGATATTGTTGTTGCCATCTGCACCTCACTCACATGTACTGTAAGCCTCAGCTGATCACATCATGTTACTACTGACTCTGTTGATCTTCTTTTGTCAGTGGTATCAGGTGGCTCTGTATAGTTGCTGCTGCGACGTCGAATCGACTGCTCTCAGCCATGCATTCGCGCAATTTTTTATGCATACTTACCACTGCTGACTTTACACTCACCTAATTACTAGCTAGCTAGCTAGCTAGAACCTCTTCAACAAGTGAGCAATGCCTCCTGTAGCCCTTGTACATTTACTATACCGGTACGTGGTGACGTATTGGGTTCCATGAGATGCCGTAGGATCTGTTGCACCAGATTTTAGCAGGAGGAGCATGTAGCGGTAGCGGTAAGTCTTACCGGTACATACAGGTAGACTACTAGCACAGTACTACCGTAGTACTGGTACAGTCGTACAACTCTGGTGCCACTGTGCGTTCACAGCTCCACCATGGAGTGCCCTCAGTGAAGGTGTCAATAATTGACAAGCAAGAAAGAGCCTCTGGCACCTGGCGCTCTCTTACTATTAATTAGTATAGACTACTGAGTACAAAACCGCTTTTCATTTCTTGCTGAACGATTGTCACTGGTTGTCCCAGCAATGGCTGGGAGTTTCGAAGAGTGCATGTGAGACGAGAGTAACAATAATGCAGTCATGGCACGTTGTCGAGTGAACAATGCAATCCGAACGCGAACAAATAATCACGGTTTTGAGAGTGCGCATTGGCTTCGCATCATTCAGCAGCTCATCGCAGACTATGGAATGACATAGCTAGCTATAGCTATTAATAGAGCAGCACCGACTTGACCTCCACTCCATTTTCAAACCAAGCTACTAGAGGCATCATGATGACCATGACACCTCCGTCCCTCGATCCCGCTCCAGTCGGCGAAGCTACTGCAGCCGAGGACCGCAACAAAGTAGAAACCATGACGAGCAGCACTCCTGTCACCAAGCAAGAGGACGCCACCAATGAGGCTCCTGAAGAAGAAGAAGAAGAGCCCATGCTCCCACCGCCCCAGCCGTTGAGAGAATCGAATGCGACAAACGTGAGCATGTTGGAGGAAGAAGAGAATTACCCCGACCCGGGTTCGCTGCAAGAAGAACTGAATGAGATTTTGGATGCGTTCTATGAGTGTGTGGCGGAGGAAGACATTTGTGCCTATCAGCGGCTTGTGGAGGACATTCGAGGCGAACGCATTGCCGAGACTGCCTTGATGGAACCCGCTGTCTGCCCTTCCTTTGAGTTGCAAGATCAAGATGGTGACATGCTGCGGCTGGACGAATTGCTGCAGAAGGGTCCTGTCGTCGTCACGTTCTATCGAGGCAAATGGTATGTATGAGGCTATATAGTTCATCACAAAAATCACAGACCTGCGTTCACTCAAAAATACTTTGGCTGCCACTTTATTTGTTTGTTCAGGTGTCCTCACTGCAACGCTACTCTGATGAGGTATCAAAAACAGCTCGTGCCCGAATTGAAACAATTCCAAGCCACACTGGTGGCCATTTCTCCGATGCTGCCCGATGGAACGGCCTTTCTCGCCACCAAACGCGATTTGGACTACAGCGTTTGCAGTGATGTCAATAACACTCTCGCTAAGGAATTCCGATTGACCTTTGAAGTCAAACCACACACACAACCGTTCATGACCAAATGGGGAGAGCACATCCCGGATCACAATGGACTTGACAGTTGGGAGATTCCATTGCCGGCCACCTACGTCATTGGACAAGATGGACGCATTGCCTGGTCTTTTATGGACAATGATCCAGGGATTCGAGCTGAAGTAAAAGACATTGTCCACGAGGTGGCCGCCTTGACGCTCAAGAGCATGTACCGAGATGTCACGTTGGAATTTCCGACATCCAACAATTTCCACGAAGACGCACAATCCGCTTGTAGTTTTGGAAGCACGGGATCGTCTGCGTCCAACAACAATCCTTTTGGGAACAACAAGAAGAAGAAACGTAGCAAGACATTCAACCGAGCTATTGGAGCTACCTTCAAAGCGCCCAATCTCAAGAAACTGTGGAAGTCCATGACCAAGACTAGCAATCATCTAAAGACAGAAGCCTATGACGACGATTCATCACATTTCTCGGTGCAAAGCGAACTCAAGGCCAAGGCACCTTCTCGAACACCACGCAAATCTTTTCGGGGGAAGCTCGCGGCACCTGAGTTTCTCTGCCGATACATGATGCCATCCTCCTAATACGAAAAAGAGGTTCCAAAGGGAGCGGGCTGGCAGTATATGATGTCTCTTTGCCCAGAGATGCATGGCCCTATGTTGGTTCATCCGTTCAGTGATTCGTACAACAGCTTATAATCTACCGGTACTAGTAGACCAGAAATCAGGCCAAACAACAACCTGTTTGTAGTAGTTGCATTCCACCTGTTGCTCGTGCCACGAAATCGAGTTGAAAGAGAGTGAAAAGGATAAGCCGAGGTCACGATTGATTCGAGTTGAGACTGAGGGTTGTGGATGCTGGATTGCACCGCTGCTTGGGTGCTTGGGCCGTCAACTGATCGAGTTCTTTGTTCTGGTTCCTGGTTCCTGCTACGAAGCTATCCAGATATGGCTCCAAAACACACAAGACTGTTAGCTGTGGGAGAACATCACTACTGTCGTTGCATCCAAAAATCCCATGAATGCACGGATTCTACCGGTATCACCTCGAAAGGAGCAATCCGCACCAAGCCAACAGCACGGCTATAGCAGACTCCAGCAAAGGACATTGTTACAACTAACTGTCCATCAATCTGAAGTGCCAATGGCCACCGTTCCACCTACAGCATTGGAGAATCCTACAAGAAAGATGACAGCGAAACCAATCATAATACTGTTGTACTGTAGAATGTCCTGGAATAATTAGTCTTTGTCTATTGATGGTTGATGCTAAAGAAATGGGTCGGCTTTTGGCTGCTCTGCTAGAACAATTAGGTTTGTTTCCTCCTTGCTATATCTGCTGCTGCTCACGTGTCAGGTATGGATGCATTCGCAACAATGTGGATGCATCAGATGGCAGTGTGTTGATAGTGTATTGATGTGCTGAGATAAAATATGGGATCCATGGTCTTGGTGGGCAACTCTAGTACAAGGGAAAGGACAACTTCCCGGTAGCAGGATCAATATTTACACGGGGATACGGCGTACGCGAAAGATTGACGCGTTTGTGGATTTCTTTCCGATTGTGCCATTGGATTTCCTTTCCCAACTCTCCTTCCTCCTGCCGTTTCTTTTCTCGAGCCTTCAAAAGGTCAAAGGCAGCGTCAGCCCACAAACCACCACCACCAAGAACCCCCTTGTAAAGAAGGTGATCAACAGCTGGGTAATGGCAGAAGGCCGTCAAGGTCGCCTCCCAATTTTGAAAGGTGGGATTGTCTCCGAGCATGGCTTTCGCCCGATTGATGGCCAGTTTGTTGATTATGCGATCACGAAGATGATCAGCAAAGAATCCTACTTCTTGCATTCCCATCTCCTTAGTCTCTATTATTCCAAAAGTCTTCATGTTGTCGTGTGCCTCAACAGCAGCTGTGATGAGCGGGTAGTCAGCTTCATCGAACCTGAGGTTCTTGAATTCCATTTCTTCGATGTTTGGTAGCTCCAAGATCAACTTTAGCAGATCCCAGGAGCACTGTCGTTGAATCGAGGGGACATGTGGAAGATATTCGTGTCCATGTAAAACGAAGCTTTTGAGCGTTGGATGATCTCGAATCGCCCGCTTGATAGGTTCCAAATACTTGTAGGTCTTTGGATTGGTTTTGTCATGAATGCGAAATTTTTGATCAATGCTGAGATGTTGAATGTTTTTGCACTGGAGAATGAACACTGCAAGCGGCTCAGCATGAACTGGGTCCGAGAGCCAGCAATGAATTCTGTTGAGCTTCGGCCTCGTAGCGATGGCATTCCGAACAGATTGACGGAGGCCTGGCAACACATGCAAATCAACCGAAATCGAAACCAAGGAGCAGTCGAAGTTGACTTCGTCAAGCTGAGGCAAGGTACAAATCAAGCTTGGAAGGTGAACTAGAAAGTTCTCATTTTCTTTTGGGTTCAAATGATTCTGGTTCACGTTTACCCACAGTCTGCGCAGCTCCTCCTTGCCGTCAATCACAGCAAAAGACTTTCCCCCTTTGTAGAGAGATTCCCGTCGATGAGAGTGGTAATCAAACCCGAATGGATGCATCTCGTTTTGATTCATTGTGATGAATGGTACAGTCTGAGAGAAAGGATGAAAGCAGGACGATCTACGCAGGATGAAGAATGTCTGGTGCTGTGGTGGTTGACAACAATGACAAACGGAAAAATATGATCTCGTCTCGAGATCTCGAGAGACGAGACAACGATCGTCGACGATCGTCGTTGTCTCCGTAAGAAGCCAGAGAAGCTGTAATTTGAAGGTCTGTTGCTACCGTACGAATGTACCAGCGCCCTACGTACGGTACACGGGTACCGATACCACCATGCCATGCAATGTACGACAAACAATGGCGGAGCACTCCGGGCCCACGCCATTCCTTCTCTCTTGTTGTTTGTTGTTGTATTGATAGACAGCCCAGTGTGAGGTGACTCTCTCTGGTTAGTACATGTAGTTGCGGAACATCATGTCGTTCTTGGAGGAAGCGAAGCGATCTCGAGTGATGATGAAGAGGAGCGTGGAGTCCATGGCCATCCGACGCAGGAAATCATTGACTTGCCAGCGATGTCGAAGAGGAATTGTCAGCATCAGATGGTGAAGACAATGTCATGCCATGACAACGCAATAGGAGTCACTGGCTGGAGTAACAACACGATCAGCAAGAAGCGTCAAGGGATGCTGACTCTCAAAAACAACAACACACAGAAGAAGGACAACAACACACAGAAGAAGAGGAAGAGTGCCATCAGTCGCAAACGCAGTAACAACAGCAGAAGAGGAAGAAGCTGACAAAAAGAGTACCACCATCAGAAGCAACAGGAGCAGACGAATGAGAGGAAGAAGAGGCGCCTTTGTTTCGTCTTCCGTCTGGCTTTGCGCCTCCACGAATTTGGCAGAATCGAAATCGCTCTTGTTTTGTTGCGTCCCAGAGCATGCGGATTCCGTGGGCGTATCATCGCTTTGTCTACGGTACTTGAATTTACACCGTCCAAGGCAACTCCTCCAGGTGATTCTGCACTGCTCATCGAATTCCAATTCTTTCCTTGCTCCATTTATCGACCAACACATGCATTGCTGCTACAAGCCAACAACAACAGCCAACAATGCAATCCATCACCACTTGTTCGCACCATTCTGCATTTGTGGCTGCGGCATCATCTTCATCCTCCTCCGACGAGTACAATGCCATGCTCCGAATGGAAACAAGCCGGCACACATATTCGTCGGACGCTCGGCCTTGCATGTGGCTTGTTGGGGAACCATCGATCGACACATCCTCCGGCTGCTCGTCAAAGACAATCACACGTTCTCCTCCAAAAAGACGCTGGTGGACGAACCCCTCTACAAGTACTGAAAATGTACCAGTACCATTTCCAACAACTACAACAACCGACGACATGCAATCTACGATGCCAAGCGTTTCTAGAATCTGCCACGGAGCATTGGTTGGCAAAACAACAACAGCAACAACAAAAGAAAAGGAGAACGGCAAGATGAATCATGACAAAGACGGGTCGACGTGACGCGAGAATTGGAACGGCACGCAGGGAGCATTGGATCGGTCGACGATATCAAGGGACGGTCGAGTTCATACAGTAATAGCAATGCCAATGCACAGCCCTGCGAAACGCAAATCATCAACTGCGGGATGGCGCTGGAGAAGAAGGTGCAACAACAACGGAACCAAAGAGACGACCATCGCGGAACAACAAGAGTTGTGCGCCTCCATGCAACTGGCCAAACCATCTACGACACCAACAAGAAGCAACTCCAGCACGAGCAACAAAATGTGCCGATGCCGACATTCATCATCAAAACCAAACATTGACCTGAGGCAAGAATCAATCTGCAATTGCGAGTGTACAGCACCGTCAAAAGCTCATTTCTTTAGAATCAACCATCAATATAGACAAAGAAATAAAAATGATCCCTATTCTATATTTCTATAATTGAGTTATGATGATCTATTCATTCTATCGTACGTCGGTTAACCAAGAAGGGTGAACAATTCAATTCAATCCACTCTCAGATCCTCTGTGAATTGTGTTTGCTGTTCCAGCCGTGGCGGATTCCAAGAGGTAGGTAGAAGAACTGCTTTCCGGTGGCATGCTTGCTTGCGTAAGCAACTGTAGATTTCCTGATGAAGAGCAAAGTATCGCCGCACGTCACGTCACATCCACAAGCAACGAACGAACGACATGTGGAGCCTCTCGTCCTCAGTAGTAATTCCTTGGTCGAAAATATCACAATGATTACTGTACTTCTTGCTTGTTGTGTTTCGGAAACAAATTCGAGTCGAGTCGAGTCGATCCATCCTTGATTCCCCATTCTGTTCTTTCTACGGTAGATGTGCACGAGCCCCGCCAAGTGGGAAGCTTGAAGCTTCATTGCGTTTATGGCCCGGATCAGTAACAGACACGAAGCAACAACAGTATCTTCGCTTGGAGGATTCGATTGATTCTCAAATGAGTCGAGTCATCAAACGACGACGACACAACAAAGAGCGGTTCCTTGGGAGGCAACAGAAACAACCCGCGTCGGAAACCAAGGTGCGTCTTGATTCGATTCTAATCTAATCTTCCCCAAGTTCTTCTTCGCACCAATCGACGCTGTGACATCCAAAAAGGGACGCAATTGGAGGATAAGGCTGCTCTACGGTATGTATCATAGAGGCGTCAATCATTGTAGCAGGCAGCAGCGTGATGGTTGGTTTCGCTGTCATCGTTCTTGTAGGACTCTAGCTTTGGGAACCATGAGGAATGGTAAATGGTGGCTATTGGTGCGTCATGTTGATGGACAGTGTAACAATGTCTTTTCAAGGTGATATACTGCTGCTTCCACTACGGCGACAACAGGAAGTAGAAGGTGGCGGAGCGTCGAAGAGGCGGTTACTGCTGCTGCCCCTGGAGCCATGTTGAGTTCCTTTCGGATCCATCTTTGGCAAGGTCACGCAGGCCTTGGAGAGTTTTGGAGCCAGCTCTTGAGCGAGGCATGCATCCCAGCTATGTAGCGTACGGCAGTTATGACACAGGAAGTCAGCCCTAGGAAAACGATGGTCGCTCTCCATGGACATGCAATCTGGCAATCTTGTTGCTTGTCTTGCTTGCTTGCCGCCCGCCGGCCGCCCCGCATGTTGCTTGTTGAAACCAATTCGCTCGTATCGAGATCGATGGACGGATCCTTACCCTACCGGTACCAAATGACCCTTCAACCAGGAACTGTTGCAAGCAAAGTCGTTCATCTGGCTTGGACAGGATATTGGCAGGGGCAACTATAGTCTAGATGTAAGTTTTGGTGGCGATCTCTCCCGAGCGAGGTACCGGTAGACTCTTCTGCAAGCCATACTGTAGCATACATCTCCATCATGCACAAGACTGCCTGTGGGCTCGAGAAGAACCAAGTTCTCGCGGCATTCGTCGGACCAAGACCAGCGATGCTTCTGGTCAACCTCGTAGGGCCGTGCCCCGTCGAACCAAGTCGGGCGACGAAATGGCACCTCCACCTCCCAAGAAGCCCCGGAGGGCGTCTCCACAGCTGTACTCGTACAAGATCCCTCACATGAACAAGGAGCGACTACAAAGGCTGGGTCTTCCACGGCAACTGGATGTTACTGCCAACGCCGACGGCACTTAATGTAATGGAGACTGTCTCTAGCTAGGAGTATTTCTCACGTAAGCACTGCGTTGTTTGTTTTTGGCGGTTGGGTGTTGAATGAATGAATGAATGAGTTACTGACAACATCATCATTGTGATGTTGTCAGAGCCAATCAAGAGATCGGATACTAATGCCTAGGTTGCTGCTGCTTCCCATGCCTCCAATTCTGTCCTCTTGGCTTCTTGTCTCTCTCAAGACGATTGTGAGTGTTGTTGTTGTTGTTGCTGCTGCCGCTGAGCGGTTGTCGGCTGACGATGAGTGGATGACGTGGATGAAGTGGTAGCAGTCGGCTGACGATGGCGCTGTGGAGTGGTTGACGACGACGACGGCCGTTCGTCGACAACAACAAGTCGATCAAACGTTGACAACAATAAGAGATGAGTGGTTGTGGACTGTCGACAACAACAGATGCGTCAGTGAGCGCAGAAAGAGTACCAGCTGCTGCTGTCGATGATGTAGCTGAATGGAGGCATCCAGAAAAAAAAGCAAGATGAATGGGCAAGATCCCACTGGCGTGCTGACTGTCTAAGCGAATAAAGTAGCTGCCTGGAAAAAGGAAAGTCAACTTGAGAGGAATGCCAGAAATAAAAGGCAAGATAGATCTATTTGCTTCTAAGCAGTACTGCATTTCATATAGTAAAAGGATGTTTAGAAGCCAAATTGTCTAAGTATTTCAATTGTGTTAAGTAAATTATTGCTTCTTGCCAACATGCCCAGGAAGCCTTCCGGGGTAAGTTGGAAGGTTGATTTGGCTGACGTGTCCATTCGTGCAAGAAAGCCTCGATATTTTTGCCCTAAGTAGCCTGCCAGTGGGATCTTTCCCATCCATCTTGCTTTTTTTTCTGGATGCTCCCAATAAAGAACATCTGTAGAATTCTGCCGAAGCTCCCTACGACTGTACTCCTAACTAAACGGAGGCAAAGGTGGATTTTTTTGTTTCTGGGAAGGGAGTTTGAGCCGATAAGTACGTTGAACTTTTTACTAATAAAACTGTTCTCCTCAGCTGCCCCTCGAGCATTAAAGCAGCTTCGCCCAGTAATTCCTTTTCACGAACGGACAACGATACGTAGGTGAGTACGAGAGCCACCGTACCGGTAGAACCTACAGCGGAGCAGCTCAAGCACTCAAGAGCTATCGGTACGGTGGACCCCTGCGTGAAACGTACTTAAGTACAGGACCCTTTCAGCAAATCATTTAATTTGGTTTCCAAAGAGGGTGACGTATCCTACCTTCTAATTCCTTCAGTTTCCCTGGCAGGTGCAGTACTAAGTCCTTAGTTTTCTTGATTGGTTTCAATCAGTAGCGGTACCACGACTCATTTCGAAATAATTGAATGATCGAGTCAATGCGACCACCGCAACAGGAAAGTAGCATCGACAATGGACATGACCACCATGACGACGGCGCTGCAACCTCCCAGATCAACAACCATGCTTCCTACCGCTGTTATATACTCTATTCCATGGCCAGCGGCCTGCTAATCGGCTGCTAGAAGCCTCTAATCACATCCTGTCAATGGTCAGTCTGGTTCCGTCAGATCGCATCAAATTTTCACGACCAGATGGCACCATCCATCATCGACCATGATACCCTCTAGGTTGCCCGCAAGGCCATTTACCGGAGCCGCAACACCCAGGCTACCTTCCTACAACCCCAGGGCGTCCTTGGATGCCTTGGGGAGCCTTCAATCGGCCTGGAAAGCAGTTTTATCCGTTCCCATCAAGCGTCCTGATGAGGGGAGACCGAATCCAATCCCGATTTTTGCATGGCGTTTCACGTCATCTGATGGGCATGGAAGGGACGAAAAATGGGACACCACCATGTTGAGCTCACTTTTTCTTTCACCTGAAGTTGTTACGACGATTTCAAACGAAAGAATTCTTGAACGTACTATTGCCTACTACTTTTACTACTTTCAAATCTATCAATCAATCAATCATTGCATCATGAAGTTTTCTTCTTCTGCCTTCGCTTGGTTCTTTGCCGTCGCTACTGGACAACAGGTTGTTGTGTTGTCGAACAACAAGTCCAGCAGCAAGATGGTGTGGCGTGATGATGACGCCGATGTTGATGTTCCTGTGCTCCTGGATGAAGAGGAGACAGGACTTGTTGAAGTCCCGTTCGAGTTGGTAGAACTCGAACAGGCGGTTCTTGTGGATGTTGTCGCGTGGCGCGGAACACCACTGGAACTTGCTCCTTCTGGAAGCTTTGAGCTTCCGCCTCACCATAAATTGACCATGACCGAGGAGAAGAAGGACGGACAGTCGCCAGCGAAAGCGACGACAGTGTCCTTAGATACTATAGATATGATGACAACGCCCATAGAAAACGTGGCCAACAACCCCATCAACAACCCCATCAATGACGCCGATCAAAAGGTGCTCATGATGTTCCAGCCTCACCACAAGAATGTCGATGGTGACACAGTGTGCGTTGGCGGTGCCGAATTTCCGCTTTACAACACCATCAGCACTCCAGCTCAAGTTGCCGCACGACGATTCGTGAAGGCTGTCCGCCCACTCAAGGCAGCCACCACCACCACCGTCGTCGTCGTAGTCGAGACTGTTGTAGAGGACGACAATGACATTGCAGATGAGAAGATGGTGAAGACTTCTTCTGCCGCTGATGCATACGGCCCTGGTGCAATTGTCCTTTACATTGCTCCCAGTGTCCAACAACACACCACCGTCGTAGTCGAGACTGTTGCAGAGGACGACGATGACATTGAAGATGACTTCTCGCTTCCTTCTATGACTGATGAACAGGATGCGTTCTTTGCTCAAGAACTTGCAAAGTATGTCGAACAACAACAACCACAACCCGTCGAGACTGAGGAAGAGAACGACCAACAACAACAACAACCACAACCCGTCGAGACTGAGAAAGAGAACGACCAACAACAACCACAACCCGTCGAGACTGAGGAAGAGAACGACCAGCAACCTTGCGTGGTGATTGAGAACTTGCCGGAAGACATGCCGCACTCAATCAAATGCTGGACAGGTGACAACGCATGCTACAATAGCTGCTGGGTTGAAGTTTCTGAGATGACAAGTGTGTTGTCGGAGGACGAGTCACTGGAAGAGTTGTTTGTCGATGTCGTGGTGAAGGACAACAATCAACAAGCCGACAATGTTGAGGAGGACAATGTTGTGGAGGACAATGTTGTGGAGGATTGCGATGAGTTTTCCCTGACTGCCGAAGAAATTGCGTTCATTGAACGATACGAAGCCAAGCAAGTCGAGACTGTTGAAGAGGACGACAACATTTTGGGGAATGATGACGATGACGAAAGCATCGACGATTTTCCTCTGACCGATGAAGAGGAAGTCTTCATTGCTCAGGAACTGGCCAAGCAGAAAGATCAGACTGATGAAGAGAAAGAGTTCATTGCTCAGGTACTGGCCAAGCAGCAAGTCGTTGTAGAGGACGACAACATTTTGGGAGATGATGAAGATGACGACGAAAGCATCGATGATTTTCCTCTGACCGATGAAGAGAAAGACTTCATTGCTCAGGAACTGGCCAAGCAGAAAGAGCCAATCGTTGTCGAGACTGTTGTAGAGGACGACGACGAATTCGAATTGGACGCGAAGGTGGCATCAACCGATGATGGCTACGGTCCTGGGGCAATGGTGTTGTACTTGCCCCAAGTGAATGCATTTGTGGACGACAATGCGGAACTAGAGGCGGCTTCAATCGAGGAGCCCGTCCAACAACAAACACAACCACGACGCAGTCCACGGCTGGTAGGAAAGGCTGCAGCTTCCAAGGACAACAAACCCGAGGCGAAAACGGGCAACAACAAAAAGTCAAAGGCAACAACAACAAAGGGCAAGGCGCAAAAGCCCAAGACAGCTCGCAAGAAGCAGTCGACAACCACCACAACAACACCAGCTTCGACTGAACGGCGGACAACTCGATCCGGACGCCTGGTCAAGCAACCTAACTGGTTCATTCCAGCATAAGGCAACAACAAACAATCTACAACGCCAGCGTCGGACAATCATTCATTTCTTGGAAATGACAACAAGCAACAACAGCATTGGACACTCGATCCAATGGCTAGTCAACAGCCGACACTCCTTGCAGTAGTCGAGCAACAACAGGTAAGTTCCAACATTGCTCATGCATGCTCGTCCGCCTCATTCGTCTTGATCTTTTCTTTCACAGGCTTCCACTTGGAAATGACAACAAACACACAAAGTCCTAGGGCCCAGGCACCAAGGTAAGTTCCAACATTGCTCATGCATGCTCATCCGCCTCATTCGTCTTGATCTTCTCATTTTCTCTTCATTCACAGGCTCCACTTGAAGACACAACAAGGTACGTTCCAACAACAAGGTAAGTTCACTCGAAAGCGTTTGTCGTGTCGTGGTTGCATTGCACTTTCTCGTAATTCACAGGCACCACTTGGAGATACAACAAGGTACGTTCCAGGCCGGCCCCCTCCTCTATGGGGGACAAAAGACAAAACATGTAAGTTAATTTGTTTGCTGTGCATTGCTATTGCTATTGCTATCGTCCGCCTAACACAACAACAAACCAATACATACATGTACATAACACACTCAATAACCACACACAAACCAATACAAATCCTTTCGAAGGTATCATTAGAATAGCAACAACAATTCATAGTAGCAGAATTTTTTTTTTTTTTTTAACAGGGGCTCTACCCACTTCTTGTATCCGTAGCTGCAGTAATGCAGTGTAGATATTTCATTTCATTCATTCATTCATTCAAAGTCGTACAGCTACATGCGGTGTT
>CAICTM010000350.1:0-74395 GCA_903772945.1 Seminavis robusta
TCTTGTTATTTCCTACTGTTTTGGTGGTGATTCCTGTGTCGGTACCCATTTTCCTGTATGCGCAAGTCAAGTACTGTTGCCACTAGCTATACGGCTATACGGCAGCTGGCTACAATGGCTGAATTGACAATATTCGGTTGTGCGTGTATTCGTCATAAGGATCCAATGCGAGGTAACCGAGCGCAGCGAGCAAAGTCGAACCTGAGTGTGTTCGGTACTGTTGCCACTGTCACTGATCGATGAACTCTACTGTAACTGGCTATGATGGCTGGATAGACAATGTTCGGTTGTGTATGTATTCGTCAAAAGGATCCAATGCAAGGTACCGGTAAGGGAGTGTAGCCAGTAAAACGGAACCTGAGTGTGTTCGGTACTGTTGCCACTATCACCGATTGATGTAACTCTACGGTAACTGGCTACAATGGCTGGATTGACAATATTCTGTTGTGCATGTATTCGTCAAAAGGATCCAATGCGAGGTACCGGTAACCGTAGTGAGCAAAGCCGAACTTTCGATACTGTTGCCACTGTCGTCGATGTAGCTATACCGCAGCCGGCTACAATGGGTGGATTCATAATGTTCGGTTGTGCATGTAGTCTATTCGTTATAAGGATCCAATGCAAGATACCGGCAACGGAGTGTAGCCTGCGAAATGGAACCTGAGTGTGTTCGGTACTGTTGACACTGTCGCCGATGTAACTGTACGGTAGCCGACTACAATGGCTGTATTAACAATAGTCGGTTTTGTGCATGTATTCGTCATAAGGATCCAATGCGAGGTAACCGAGTGCAGCGAGCAAAGCGGAACCTGAGTGTGTTCGGTACTGTTGCCACTGTCACCGATTGATGTAACTCTACGGTAACTGGCTATAATGGCTGGATTGACAATATTCTGTTGTGCATGCATTCGTCAAAAGGATCCAATGCGAGGTACCGGTAACCGTAGTGAGCAAAGCCGAACTTTCGGTACTGTTGCCACTGTCGTCGATGTAGCTATACCGCAGCCGGCTACAATGGGTGGATTCATAATGTTCGGTTGTGCATGTAGTCTATTCGTCATAAGGATCCAATGCAAGATACCGGCAACGGAGTGTAGCCTGCAAAACGGAACGTGAGTGTGTTCGGTACTGTTGACACTGTCGCCGATGTAACTGTACGGTAGCCGACTACAATGGCTGTATTAACAATAGTCGGTTTTGTGCATGTATTCGTCATAAGGATCCAATGCGAGGTAACCGAGTGCAGCGAGCAAAGCGGAACCTGAGTGTGTTCGGTACTGTTGCCACTGTCACTGATCGATGAACTCTACTGTAACTGGCTACGATGGCTGGATTGACAATGTTCGGTTGTGCATGTATTCGTCATAAGGATCCAATGCAAGGTACTGGTAACGGAGTGTAGCCAGTAAAGCGGAACCTGAGTGTGTTCGGTACTGTTGCCACTGTCATGGATCGATGTATCTCTCTGCCTGGCTATAATGGCTGGATTGCATCTATTCGTCATATGGAGCCAGCAAACTGAGGAAACAGGAGACCAACCCTGAAAAAAGCCGAATACATGTACGTTACCCTTCCTGGCAAAATTGACTTGACTCGACTCAACTCGACTGTCACTCCACATAGCAAGAGCTCTTTCACGCAGAGGACAACCGGCCCAAACTATTACCAGTACCATCTAATATCTACTACATGTTCGTTGAATTAATCAGACAAAGTGCCCAAATGAGTGACGAAACCAACCCTGAGCTCTCTCCTGCAGTTTTTCACACCATTCCATTGCCATTTGGAGACGATGATGATGACGACGATGACGACGAGAAGACATTCACCAAGACAGCTGAGGAGGGAAGTAAAACCGAGCTCTCCAGCACCACCGGTGTACTTGAAAATGCTATTCAAGATTGTTTTCAAATAGCCATCAGAAACCATGATGCTAAGTCCGTGGAAGAAGTTGAGAAGGCTGTGTGGCATTGGAATCCTTCAGCATCCAATGATGATGAAACACCCCTGGATTTTGAAACAGAAAAACATGCCCTACAAACGTGGGTTCCTCGTCCACTTTTTCTTCCTTCGTGGGCCGCAAATAATCAGGGAGTAAGCAAGTAGTGCTAGATTTCAACGGGAGGCTGGTTGCGCTCAGTTTATTATTAAAAATGAATCAAAATCCCGCTTTTGATACATGTAGCTAATGTTTCCAACATCCCGGTATGGTACGATGTACCGATGAAAATCGACCGATACTACATGCATTCTAAACTGGTACCTATATATTAGCTATACCCCTGACATCGAAACAGCCGCCGAAAGAATTCGTAAAACAAAAAGAAGAACCCATTTGCAGGAATCTTGTGCATCAGCCGAGGCCAGCTGCCTCTGAGAAATGCCATACCACCTCCTTCCTTCCACGTATCGACAAAGCACTTGGAGATACTGCCTCCATACATTTCAGGCGGAGCCGTTTGGAGCCTTGTTTTGATCACATCCAAAGGGTTGGTCACCCAGCTCCCAATACCACCCGATATGGCACCCAAGACCATGTCCGAACTAGCCTGAGCAGATGCTGCTAATTGTTGCTGCTGAGATGCTTGCCAGGATTGTAAATGTTCGTAAATCAACAACGTAACAACGGCATAGGGGATGTCCCTTGCCATTTGGATGAGAATCGATCCTTTGGGGAAAATCATTTCCCAGGACGTCACCGCTCTTACCGCCTCCCACGTGTTTCGGTATGTATTGGTTTGCAATTTTTGCTTTAGAACTTCGTACGGGACACGGGAAAACGACGCCAATGTATTGCCCATGGCAGCTGCTAATCCCACAGCAAGTGTCTTATGAAGGGTATAGGTAGTCCCATCTGCTCGGGTTCGTGGGGCAGAGAGTGCCTTTTTGAAATAGGAATATGTCCCAAAGTAGAGTGCGACAGATGGCATGGCACCAACCACAGATACTCCCAACCCGGCCTATAGAAGAGCAATGAATGCAGACAGCTAGATGAGCCAGAGATGCAAGAAAAACAAGAGGTGCCTACCGAAGCTGCACGTATAGCTGTTGGTGGATTGCGCAGAGAACCAAATCTCTCTTACATAAAAGTTCGAGAATCCACCCGGCCGTTGCATGATTTGTCGTGCAGCTTGAGTCAGTGTCAGAGAAGCCACATCCGGCGATGTTTGATGATACTGCTGTAGGGTCTTGATCGTATCAAAAGGCGCCAGGATGATCTTTGAAAAAGCTGCCGCCAATGCACTGGCCATGCTATTTTTCAAACCATCGACCCAAGCAGCAGAGTCTGGTTGCTTGGTACTCCCGCCGCCCCGAACAAGAAATGGCTCCAGGTCATCATCACCACAATCAGTGGTCGCGACTTGGTCTCTGCCCGTGTCATCATCCTCCCTAATGAACCGATCTTTTGCTGATGACGGTCTCAGACTCTTGAAATGATCTGGAATTGGCGATCTTCTCTTGCTCTTGCCATGCAGAGTTGTCAGAGGAGAGGCATTGGACACAGCAATGGCTTGGACACCAATTCTAGCGTGGCCGATAGCCAATATCAAGCAAGAGGCGTAGCCCCACAGGAAGATCATTCTCGATCCTGAGCACGAAATGCTGGTTTTTCGACTGTGGGCCAGCTGGGTACTAGTAGTGGCAGGGCGACTAGCTAGCTGGTAGGGATAGATTGACAACACTGCACTACCACAGCTGTATGGTAGATTCGGAGAGAGTATTTGGCTTGGTAGGAGTGTAGATCGCGATGATAACCACAGCGTCCGTTGCTTGATGATGGATGCAATGACGTCTTTCTCGATTTTGCTATAAGCCAGCAAGGTGGAGTGAAGTCTATCTACCGGTAGGCCAGGGAGACAGGCACCGAAGATTCCAAACAACAACACAAACGGGGCCGGCCGGAGAGCAATAGAAAAGTTTTCAAAAGGAGTCTTTAGGTCTTTAGTGGTAATGCTACCCTGCGTCGTAGGTCTACTCCGGACCTGCATCCTGACGAGGTAGTCCGCAATACTTGGTCAATTTTTGCCATGGGAAACCAGACGAAAATTAGAACGTGACAAAACGTACCGGTAGCATTGTTGCCCTGTAGGTGGCTGGTGTTAGCCATTCTCGTCCGCTGTCTCAACTTTTGAAGGCACGCAGTCGGTTGCTTGTGAAAAGTGCGTCAAAAAATACCTTCCAATTGGATCTGAACGAGCGATAAGGGCTGGCGGCATGCTGCGCTTCGTGTCTTCTTCAGGTGTCCGAAAGCGCTGGCAAGCTAGTATCTCTTTGAACCACTTTTGGCGTTACCAATTCGTTTCCAACCCTCAGATCCTAGACCACCTTGTGCCACATTGTCCAAACGTTCCTTGGCAACAGTACTTGAACCAAGCGCTGTAGGTATTGCAACCTAACAAGAAGGCCAGTGGAGTCGTGGTGAGAGAAAACATCAAATGTTCAGAGAAAGAAGACATACAGACATACCGTGAACAGTTTCTCCAACAAGAAGAACACAATATCCAATGCTCGTAAAAGCAAGTTTACGATAATGTTGTTCTCCTTCTCCTGTGCTGCGGCAACAGCATTCATTTCATCTTCATCAAGGTCTGTAGCTACAACTTGTCTCGTTTCACCCACAGCCGCGTCGAAATCATCATCAGTGACGACCTCTACAGCCCCGTAGCTTGCATCCTTCCCTTGCTCACTTTGTGTTCCTCCTGGGATGTCTGTAGCCGTCGCAAACGCGTACACAAATGCTTCCGGCATGACATCGACAATTTCAGGCTCAATCGTGACTGGAGTTGCCGCTGGAGACGCTTCCGTGGTGCTCTCACTTTGCACAGTTTCCGCTGGCTCAACTACATCCTGGAAAGACACATCGAACGATCGTTCATCATCTTTTTCCTCATTGTTGCTGTCTTGCGGTTGTTCAGCCTTGGCCAAGTCCGAGATGATTCGCTGCAAGTCGTGTTGAATTTCATCCAGCCTCAACATGACTGGGATCAAGTTGTCACCAGTGTTGTCACGCCCCTCTTCAAACAAGTTCTGTTCCAAGGCTTGCGAGGCACCCAATGACACAGCCCGTTTGGCATGATCCTTAATATCCTCCACGTTCTCTCTTATCAATACGAATTGCGACAAAATGGCCTGAATGGTGGCTTCGTTGCCCTCCTCTTCATCCTTACCCCTGCTGGTGCTGCTGAATCCTTGCCCTTTGATAAGTTCCTTGACTTGATTCCGGGTCGCAATCAGCTCCGAAACGACCTGTTTGATCATGGCTTGATCAAAGTCCCGCAACCCTTCAATCACATCTGCTTTCAGCCACGTTTGTTCCGGGTTGACAATGCAATTTTGGATTTGATCTTTCAGGCAAAAGCATTCTGTTTGTAGTTCCGATTGAATGGCCAAGAGTTGTTGTCTGCGCTCCATTTTCTCTTGTTGCTTGTGCAGCCGTTGTAGTTCTTGTCGTTCAGCGGCTTGCCACTCGGCTCGTTTTCTGGCTTCTTCGAGGCGTTTAGCATACACTGGATCGTCTTGCACTTGTTGCTGTTCTTCCTCCTGGAAAATTACCTCTTCCTTTTCAATGGCTTGGACATCAATGGCATTGACATCCATAATTGTATTGCTGCTGCTGCTATCCTCCTCGTTTGTATCTTCTTTGACCGGTTCTGGGGATACAGTTGTTGCATTCGCCGCTGCAGCCAATTCCCGTTGTTCTCGAACTTTGGCCCGCTCCAGTCTCCATGTTTCTTGAGCACCCTGCAAGAGCTGTTTGGTCGAATCTTTGGCCGCTTCCAAAGCAGTTTGTACCTTTTTGGTTTTGTATCCTGGAGCATTGGATTCAACCTCCAATTCTCGTTTCAACTGCCAGGCTGTGTCAACGACACTCGATGCGGCTTGTTGTGTCACCTTGGCTGGATTCTTTTGTGCATCCGCCTTTTCTTGAGCCCGTTGATAGGTTCGTTGAAAATTGCGTTTGTCTTGTCGGGAGGTGGCGGCTGTTCGAAGAGTCGATGCCGAAGTGGTGCCATCCGTGCCTCCCGACTTGAGAATTTCTGCCACGGCCGTTCCGACACTTTTGAGTTCGTCCATGGGTGTTGTCATTTCATCGACCGAGCTCTTTTCGGAGAGTAGAAATGATTTTTTGTCCTCTCTCCCGGCCGCCGTGGAGTTTCCTGCCGCAGGCAATGCCCGTCCTACATCTCGAACCACTCGTTCCCAGGCAAAGAGTCCCAATGCCGCCAATGTCATGGCATCTCGTTCGATTCGATTAACGACAAATAGTTTGGCCGATTCGAGCCAATCTTCCGCCTTGCGTGAGACAGCTTGCCACAACTTGGTGTCACTGAACGTCTTGAGCACTTCACTACTAAATTCGGAATCATCATCTGTCTCCTTTTTCGGTGCTTGTGGAACATCCTTGCTAACGACACCTCGTTCCAGCAATTTTTTCATGCTCTCTTCTGTTTTTAGATTCAATTTCTCACTGTCTTGAAGGAGACTCTGCAGCACTCGAGCATCCATTTCACTCAATTTTTCTTCCTCTTTCTTCTTCTGCTGTTTTTGGTCGTTGCTGTCCTTTTCTACAAAAGTAAACAGCCGCACAGGATTTCTGCCACCCCTCCTCCTCTTGTTGTTATTAGCAACCACAGGAAAAGAGTCACCACGAGCAATGTACCTGCCAGTATCTCTGATAAAAGGAGTCTGGAAGGCTTTCAGGAGAAGGACATGACTTCCCAATAGCACTAGTAGCGTCCACCCCAACTTCCTCATCTTGATGGTTGTCATTAAATAATATACCGGTAGACGGAACCAATGGAGGCGTTAAGGTCCTTCTTCAGGGGTCAAATCTTTGTGATCAATTGAACTGAGCACACACACACTGCCAGTGGTAACTAATAATAGTCTCTACGGTGCAACAACGTCAACTAGCTACCTGGTAGCAGACTGATGAATACCCTCGAGGCGGTGCAATGGAAGATCCTCGATTGGTTGAAAACAATTTTCTGTGGAGGTGCCAAAGTGCCAACCAAAACGGTCGTGAAGGTGTCAAAGACGCGTGCGTTTTGCTCCGACTAGTACGACTGTAGAGGGATTGGTTTCATTCGATTCAATCTTCGATTTGATTAGAATAAGCTAGCTAGTCAGTCGACAAAGCTCAGATCTTTGGATTTTCTCAAAGAACTTCCCGTGATTTCTCAATTGGTTTCAGGCAGACATGGGAGCTTTACTGTATGCACCACAATCTATCAGAAACAACCACGGATTGTGGTTACTAGTAGTAGGGCTTTCAAAAATGTTACACTATAGAATCGGAGAGGATGGTTATTATTGAATTGCAATCTTTGCCGGATGAATCGAATCGAATCAATCAGCCCTGTGTTCCAGTACCGTAGCGCTGGATACTAGAAACGTTTCTCATCGCGGTCACCTCGGAAAGACGTCGTTCTTCCCTTCAATGCATCATCAAAGCCATCAATCTTCAAAATTTCTAAGGGCTGGCTTCAAACGGAATAATCCCCACGCATTAGTTTGTGCCATTTGGCAGGGTGCGGTCATGTTGTCCGTAAAATATACCTCATCACAGTCGTTTGGCAGACTTCGGAACACCCTCAGGATAGACGGTACGATGACACCTTGGCAAAGGGCGACAAGTGCATTGCAAGCGGCCAACCGGCCGTGCCACCGCCTTCGGTTGGCACAAGGCTTCAAGATATCGTAGATCCACAAAGGGAGTAGGGAACAATCGTGCATCAAATCGAGAACTTGATCGTTGTCCGGCCTCAACAAAACAAATGCCAAGAACGAAACAATGGCCAAGCTCCAAGTTCCCACAGATAATGGTTCGCTAACTAGTCCATTGACAGCCAAAATGGGTGTAAGCGGTCCAAGAACCACTCGTACCTTTTGGTTCCATTGCCCTTTACCCCGTTTGAGTTGCGGAACCGAGAGAACTACACACAACATGGCTCCGATCTCGGCAGTAATCGAGTCCCCCCTGAAGCAAATGCATAAGAGAAGGGAGCAAAGGGAAAACTTGACTGCCGCATCCGTATCCGCATAGATGGAAACCTTGTCGTCTACCTTCAGTGCCAAGAACTGGTGCCACTGAAACTTTCGGTTGTAAAAGACGACGATCAGATGGCTTGTAAACGCAGCCAAAACGGTGCTACTCATTTCTTCTTGGACCACCACTAGCAACGAATGGAGCGATTGCATCATGGTGCATTCTTTTCGGTGACCTGCTGTGTAATCAAAATCTCACGTCATGTCAAATGAAATGGGGGAGTGAGCTTGAGATGAGTTTACGAGTTCCCAGGCCAAGATCCTTTCAGCGAATACGGGAATCCAGTTGCAGGACGTTGGTTGTGTGATAGGGATCTTGTCGTGGTCTTGCAGTGGAAGATCTTCTTCAGTTGAGTGAAATGGACACTTGACCAACTGTCAAGTGTGAAAATGGAAATTTCAAAGGCGTAGCTTTTGTACATGTACCGTACAGGTACGGCAGCCAAATCTTTCTACTAAGTACTGGTACGGTAGCTTGTCGCGTACCGTTACCGATAGCTATTGTTTGCTGTCAAAATTCCAACCTACTATTTGGTATCCAGTACACAATCGTACTCCATGATGGCCTGCTGATTGATGTCCTCTGCTAAACTGCGGCTGGATGCATGCGTCAGAGTCAAGTGAATTTAAAAAGCCTGATAGCCTCAATAAAAAGCCCACTCTATTTCTTAACTTTTTGCTTTTTGAAGGGACGTGCAGCGTCAGGAACCACCTCCTCAGTTTGCTCCACTTCTTCCTCCTCGCCCAGAACCAACTGGGCTTGATCACCTGTTCTGGTCTCGCCCTCTTCGACGACCCTGGCAAGCCACCCTCTTACACCTGGGTTGACTTGATGGTTCAGAGGGCACTGAGGTGACTTGAACCATTTTGCACAGTTGCCGTCCGGAGCCGAATTGCCCCATATTTCCTTTGCATGGGGTGCCCATGATTGTGTATTGAATCGATAGCAAGGATTGTTGGCTTCGGTCACTTCCAGGAGAGCACTGCCAACTCTGATTTTTGCACCTACAAACAGACCACTTGCATCTTTGCTGCCAACCGTCGTTGCAGTTGCAGGAGGACCATCAATCAAAATGTTCTCCCCTAGATCACCCCTTTCAACCTTGATTTTGCCAGTGTGGTCGAGAGCTTTTTGGAGCGTGTCGTAGGCTGACACAGTGCTTATGGAGACGGCTCGATCCATCGTTCCAGCCTCAAATTTCCGGGAATCCCCTTGCATGCGATAATGGTTGTAGTCTTGGATATTATACTTGGTGAAGAACAACCCTTTCGCAGTACCTTTGCAGCCGTCCTTGATTATTTCCAGCTTTTCGCATAATACCTTTTTTTGTTTGGACTTCATGGTTCCCCCTTGCTTTTTCCTCGTCTCTCGGTCTCGTGCTGCCAGGCGTACCACTCTCCAGGGAGGCGGATCGCTCTCTGCTTCTTCTCTATTGCGCTTAACCTTCATCGTGCTCGAAGGATGGTTCGTCGAGGCGACGATACCATCCATACATCTAACTACCTGGCTACCGTAGCTAGCTTTGGGCAATGGGCTTGTCGGTTCAAGACAGAGGCAAGCAGTTATGTTTAACCTCGGCAGGTAAACTGCCTGAGTTCTCAACCCCTTTAATGCTATTTCCTATTTCCTATTCATATGCCCCCTGGGTCGTCTCCGTTTCCATAAATCTTTTATTACCAACACCTAACTCCCTTTATTGAAACAGTATTCGCGCGCTCCGCGCGCTCATCCCTTTCAGCTTCGCCCCGAGCCTCGAAACTGCTCCCTCGTCATTCATGCAAAACATGTGAAGAACGCAAGGCGACTTTCATGTGCATGTACATGCGTTGACTGTATCCCGTCAATACAATACTAGTCGAATACGTAGACTTCTACAGAGGCCTCTAAGTAATGCACGCGGGGTATAATTCAAACCTCCACTCCCCAAAAGTACCCTTACCCCTAAAAGCAAATCGTCTCCGGGAGACGAAATTCCGGTGAAGCCAAAGTATAAGGATAGAGATAGTCATAAGCCAACAAAACTGAACATTGATGGTTCAATACAAGTTAGGGTAGGAATAAATCATAAATATTTAAGGTTAGTGCAATCATCACAACAGCACAATAAGCCAGCAGGAGCTGTAAAGGTTAGAATTACAATAAGGGAATGGCAGCTGGTAAATTATAGAGTAGCGGGCGGCAACACATGACGTAGTCGGGTGTTGTCGCCAGGGCTAGCTTAATAAAAAGAAGGTTGCAATGAGGGAATGAATGATTCCGGGCGGCAACACGCGACGTAGTCGGGTGTTGTCGCCAGGGCTAGCTTGAAAGATGGGTGCAATCCGAACATAATCCTCCTTCTTCTATCTGTCTTTCTGCCGAGGTATCGCAGATCCCGCTGACTTAAATAATGTTTTTGCATCCAAATTGAGTCCCACAAAAGCGACGCAGCGTCGCGACGCAGTGACGCAGCGACGTCGCAGCGACGTCGCTGCGTCGCTTTTGCGGGACTCAATTTAAATGAAACGGTTGATTTAAAATTGTAAAAATAGAATGGAGAGACCCTGAAACGCACGCGATGTTACTCGTATCACTCGTATCACTTGTATCACTTGTATCACTTGTATCACTCGTATAACATGTATAACATGTATAACACGTATAACACGTATAACACGAACGCCAGCCAGCCTCTGTGACCGTTCGAGTTTCGCAAAATGACTTGACTTCAACACCAACACCAACTCCAATCTCCACCATCCACCATGACAACAACCTCTCTTCTCTTGTTTGTTTGAAGGATACAAAGGTTTCTCTTGTTATTTGAAGATAGCACCATCATTGTGGGTAAGTAGGCAATGTGGTATGGCTTTGTTGAAGCCAAGAAGACACCTTGCTAAGAAAACACCTGGCAAAAAAACTTAGCAAAAATTCGTCGCTGTGTATTATACGTAAAATACGTACAACACATAATACATGTAATACGTCAAATACGTACAACACATAATACATGTAATACGTATAATATTGTTCCACTTGTGTTATCTGTGTTATACGTATAACTTGTCTAATACATATTAAAAATGTTATATGTGTAATACGTATGATCTGTAGAATACATAGTAAAAATATTATACGTATAATACAACCGCGTGCGTTTCAGGGGCTCTCACTTTTTATAAAACGAGTTACTTTTTAATACCGTACGGTACCAGTAGTTGTGTGGCTCCAATCACGAATACCGGTACTGGTAACTGGTAACTGCTGGTACGGTACTAGAGGGACGGACGTGTGCTTCGTAGCGATACTATCAATTACAGTATCGCGGTATACCGGACAAATAGTTCAAGTCAGCCACTGGTCCCACTCCAGGATCTAGCTACCTACCGGTAGTCTAAGTCCAACAGCTGGGCCAAGCCTTGACCTTGGCCCCATCCATGTCCACAAACTGCCCAAAGCTAACCTCTCAATCGTCGTGACGGTATCGGCACGGACAGAGAATAAGTAATTGACCTGTTAGTTAGTTGCTTTGAGCTTGCTTTTCTCGGCTCTACGCACCGTTGCCATTGCGGCTGCCGCATTGACCTGACATCTTCAGGCCCCTTTCTGGTCCCGGGCAAGCTGAACGGACACTACTCTCAGACCAACACCAGGTCAATCACGATGACCCACCCCTGGCCCCACTCCAGCTTCCACACCTGGAGGATCAACTCGGGGCCCTACAGCAGGGCGCACACCGCGACCACGCAAACGAAACCATCAAACTCCATTGCACCTCGACGCGTCTGCAATGATAAGGTTTGTACTGGCAGACATGCACGGTGGTAGTTTCATCGAGCGGCTGTCACGCGAGAATGGGCAGGACAATACTAGTACTCAGTATCCAGTAGAAGAGCTTATGAAAGATTGAAGTTTGTTTGATGTAAAACATGGTTCTCTAGAGGAGTATGTATGGATCTATTTTCTATGGGTATGTATGACGTTCAGGGAAGGTAGGAAATGAACTGCACCTCGCTCGCTTAAGCTGCTGGGGCGGTCCTGAATGGCTTGACAACAGCCGTGGCGAAGAACTGTTCAAAGAGCAAGATGTTGCTTTGCTGGCCAAGGTCGGCTACGACCATGACTTGGCTGCGCACTTGGTCGTAGCATTGATCAGCTTCCTTGATATCGCCCAGTTGAAGGTGAACATGTGCTTGATTGTTGGCGACAGCCAGGGCTTCCATGACGCCCAAGCTAAGGTTCTCGTTGCGAATCATGTTGGTGGCGAGCTTGTAGAATGCAAGGGCCTTGGTCAAGTGCTTGTTTGCCTTGCTGCTGCACACGCTGCTGGAGGCCAAGTGAAAGGCAAGGGCGAGGTTGAATACGAGTGCAAAGGACATCATTTTCAAAAGCTCTCCGGTGCGGCGGGTGGAAATTTGTCTTTTGGATTGGCGCTGCGCAATTCGAATGGGAGAGTCAAAGACGAAACTGTTGCTGGAGGTGGATTCATCTGTCTTTTGCATGGCGGAGGCTGTGAGTTTGAAGGCAAAGAACAGATTCTCTTCCAAAGAGGGGTTTTCGTTCTCCATGACAGCGATGGACTTTTTGAAGTGCGAGACAGCCTTGGAAAGCGACTTGATAGCACTCTCGAAGTTTTGTGCCTCCAGTTGCTGGATGCCTTCATTGTTGAGCTGCATCACGAGGGAAACAGATTGGCTGATGGCAGCGGCGCTGGTTGAGGTGGAGGAAGTAGACATGGTATCAGTTGTTGTTGTTGTGTTTAATGGAGCTGTTGTTGTTTTGGTCTTGCTAAGATTGTGAGATCAACGAGTTCAAAAGCAAAGAGATGAATGGTTTCGTGTTTTGTTAGAACCCAAAAGAACCACGTGAATAAGTAAGAATCACTGGTCTGAGCAGCTTTAAAATGCCATCCGCTGCTTTGAAAATTGCACGGAACCACCAGCTACCCAGGCATGTTCGCTGCGGTATGAATGAAAGTAAAGTCTTAAGTGATGAAAACAAAGGTTTCTGAGATGTGGAGGACACGAGGGTCTTTTTGGAGAAAAGAGAAAGGACTAATGAGAATTCGGTACCCTGTCAAGACTTTAAGCTTTAATAAGCTCCTTGCCGGAAGAGCACCTCAAGCACTAATGAGTCCCCTTTCAGGTAAAGAATTACTAACAAGAAAGCGGGAATCTAACTTCAATGTAATGTAATTTCTTCTTCTACCCAGCTTCAAGTTGAGGACTCTGCGCTTTAAGAGACCGTTGACTTCCGGGAGAAAATTCTTGCTGTTGTTAATCTTTGATGTCCACTGTTTTACTTCAGTTGCCAAATAAATATTACAGTAGTACTACTGTAACCAAAGATAAGAGAGCTCTTTAGTGTGCCATAGTGTCAGCTACGAGGACGTACTTGAGCTACCGATACTTGAGCTAGCTAGCTACTAGCCACTCGTAGTACCGTTAGCTAGCTAGGGTGGCTCGGCGCCGTACATAGCTACAATACCAGTTAGGGTGCTGGTACCAGGACGGTCCAGTACCACCGGTTGCCGAAGCAAAGCCGAGCCTGATAGTTTTAGTTATTAGTACGTTGCACCCTTGTTGAATGTATGCTGCGGAGTGCAGAGCTCCATCTCTGCATGGGGAACTTGATCCGGAACAGTGCTAGAAGATGGCTGCTTTCAATAATGCACACACCAAACTTCTCGGCAAACCGCATCGCCATCAAATTCTCTCGAATCTTGCCTCAAGAATCATCGCTCCTGCATCCTGCATCCACAGCTCATCCACCGTCTCGTTCATACCACCGAGAATGATTGGGGCGCTACTAGAGAAAGGGGCTTCTGAGGTCTGGACTGGAACTTTGGCTCGATTTCTTCACTCCACTGCTGTACCGGCACATGTGCTTGGCTCTCGACACTGCTTATAGGTGTCGCTCGTCCTGACGTTTTGACTGGCGAACCAACTGATCCACTACTGTACATACCACTCTCTTTCTTTAGTCGCGGGGAATTTGGAGGCCTGGGCTCCTGCCCAAAGGGAAATCGCGAAGTCGCAGAGCTACTGGTATTGGAATGGGATCATGACATGCTGGCTCATCTCTACTCTGTAGTCTACCATAGTACAACAGCTTGTACAACCTAAAGAATCTTTGTGATATGTTAGGTCTACACTGGTACCAGTGAGCTGGGCCCTGCTGAACGAGAGTAGGGGTACATCGCCCAGCATAAAGATCCTGTGTGATAAGTCAGGTCTACTCCGGTACGTTGGTACCAGTGAGCGGTGAGCTTTGCCCTGCTGTACGAGAGTACTACGGCGTCGTGCCGGTACTAGCTTGCTAGCAAAACCATTCACTCACTGCCTCACTACAGTAGATTGTTTTGTTCCACTTTGTCGGGGGGAAACCACACGGTTTATAGTCGTCTCTGCCTTCTACACTACATACACATCTCCATGCACAGCCAGTTGCCGTTCGCGTGGATCTCGGGAGCTACGGTTACAGACCGTAAGCGATGCAAACCTGCACCAGCAGCTAAGATGATACAACAGAAGGATCCTGGGTCCTGCTGGGTAGAAACTTACTAGATAATGATCTTGACAGTGTTGTATCTTCCTGCTGCCAATGCAAAGTAGTTCGAATCGTCCTTGGCATCTGGTAGGACTTCCAAAGCAAAGACGTAGCCCACATCGGTCAACGTTTTGGTTGCTTGTGCCTGAACCGACAACGAGGCAGCCTCGCCACTTTCAGAGACGTTCGGATCTAGTAACTGCGATCCTGACCAAAGCTGAAGGGTGGCATCCAGCTTCCCCCCACCGGTTACCAGGTCCCCGTTTGGCAATTGACACATGCAAATGACAGCGTCCTTCGTGTGCCCTGTCAAGGTCGATTGGATGCATGGATGTTGGTTTTCATGTACCTTGGAGATGTCCAAGATATGGACAGCCCGAGAAGTTTGGGTATGAAGAGGAAAGGCATCCTCGAGCTCAGAGGAATTGTCGGATACATCAGTCGAGACGGCTAGACGACCATTTTGTAGAGGCTCCATGCATACAACAGAGCAAGGAGAGGTCAACTGAAAGAGGCCAAGGTGTTGAAACTGAAGGCTGCCTGATGCCTCCTGTACCCCCCAAAGCCTCAATCCGCCACTGCTATCACCAGCAACCAATACTTTGGTGGAATGGTTGTCGTCTTGCCGTAACACTGCCAAACATGTGATTGGAGCCGATCTTTCTGGTCCTACGGGTGGCTCTAGAATTTGCGTTTGAAGCGTTGGTTTGGCTGCTGTCTCTCCCATTGAGTACCATACTTGAACACTCCGGGCAGATTTACCCAGTGATTCCTGTATGGCTCGTTCCTGGGCTTCAGTAAGGGCTCTTCTTTGCCTCTCCGTTTCGTTTTGAGGCGGCAACCGAAACTGCAGTGCGTTGGATTGCCGTGTGATTTGAAAGCGGGTAGCCAAGCACGTCACTTGGTGACTACTACCACTGTTGCTGCTTGAATTACTCGCAGAACCAAAAACACACACCAAGGAAGCAGGCGATGTTCCCGGCATGGCACTTGGCAACGTCGCGATGGGATCGGCATCTTCTGTCCACAACTGCAGACACCCTCGTCCTGCCGTGGCAAAAGCTACCGGAGAACCGGCCCGCCTCTGTAGCGCCACTACGCTATTGACTTCTCTATCTTCGTTGCTTACTTGGTTATGTACAACGTCATGCTCTTGAGAAGCATGCTTCCAAAGCTGCACATGTCCATCATCCAGGGCACTGATCAAAGATCCATTTGGGAGGACAGCAAGATCGTTGACATAGGCCCGTCTCAATTCCAATCCCAAATTCATTGCAACTTTTCCTTGCAGCGTCGTGTTGCCATTGCACTTGAGTTCTTGTTCAATTTGACGCTGGGGGAGACCGGTTACCAATCTGTTGTACTGATATAATTCCTGTTTGTGGTCATCTCGAAGATGTGGGGGCAATTGCAGAGCTTGGATCATGCCCTGAGCATCTGCCATGGCGGCTTGAGCTTGCATATCCTGAGCCTTTTGCAAGTCTTCAGGTGTCAAATCTTCCAAAAAAGTCGTCTTTTGAGTTGGCTCTGATAACGTTTCAGCAGATCCAATCAATGTTACCAACAACGGTGTTTGCGGATTCTTGATGGTATCGGCATCCAAAACTTCTGTATCTTTCAAAATCCCCTTCCATGCTTTCTTGGCAGTTAGTTTTTGACGTTCCAAAGGCACTCCAGTTTGTGCCTGCACTCGTTGCTTAAAGTCTGTTGCAGTCTCTCCCAGGTTGATGGCGAGTGGAAACGTCTTCTTGTTCCATTTTAAGGTCACAGGAAAGGACGCACTTCCGGTAGTGCTTGGCTGATCGCTCATTTCGGATTAGAAAACAACAATCAACTCGGAAACCTGAGACTTGAGAGTTTGTGGGCGCTTTGGATTCTTGTCCTCTCACTTTGTTGACTTTGTTGACTTCGTGACTCTTGCCTGTACTCTAGTAGCTTCGTGGTTCTTGCTCTCCGCTCTCCCATGTTTCGTTTCGTGTCAGTAGTCTAGTCACACCAGGCAATCTGGACCATTCGATGCAGTTCGATAGTGATCATTATATTTAAGGCTAGGGCTCAGGCTAACTCTCGACTGAATGAGTGAGTCGAGTCAAGTCGAGTCAGAGTCCCTCGACTGGAGTGACAGTCGAGTGACGTCCAGTCACTCTCACTTGCTAAGAGTAGTTCGCGAATGCGAGAGCTGGCTACGTACACAAAGAGAGCTACCATGTACGAGTAGATCTTCAATTAAAATATGGCATGTATGATATGCATGTCCAGTCACGGTGTTGGGAGCAGTGTTGGCGTTGGCGGAATAAAAAGCTATTGAAAACCAGAACCCATGCACTTCGGTTTTTACGTTTACTTAAAGATCGTGAAAATTACATTTACGATGACATTTAGGGTCTCTTTCTCTTTTCTGTGTTCAACAAACTCTCACTTCGCCGAACGCCGAACATTATGGTCAAAATCAAAAAGATTTTTATTCAGAAACTAGCATTGGAAAGAAAGGAACAATCGATTACGAGTAGTAGCTCGGATAGTACAAAGCCAGAGAGTACTTCCATATTTACCAGAAATGATTCAATCATCAAAAGAACAATTTACATTTTTTAGAAGAACGCCTTGATTTCCAAACTGTGCGATCTAAACCTTGGTATTTAAATCACACTCCTCATGGTTCCTATTTCACCCCCTCCACAATGTTTTGCTTCGCCCGCATCCTGACAGCATACTGGTACAGTAGCTAAACCCCAGCGCTACCGGTATTTCCGCATCGAAGCAGGCCTCTTGACGAAACTCCAGACCTCCTCATCAACTCATGCAATGAAAACTTCCGTGCCTGCATGTAAAAGGCCAGGTGTCATAGGTGCATGAGAAAAGATAGCCGGTCAGTTAGACAAAAAGAGTGGAGCTATGCATCTTACCGGTGGCAATATGGAAGTATGTCAGCCAACTACCTGATGCCGGGATGGCAGAAATAGCTAGATTATGACGCGTAATCTGAGGAACTTCACTTCGATCAATGCTCTCAGTAATCAGTAATCTCTTCTACTGCGTGTTTGCAGGTTGGACTCGTCACTCATGCTATGATGGTTGTGTCTGCATGTCACGCTTTCCTGAGCGATCGTCGCTGCAGGTGGCACCTTCGTGGTATCGTCTTGCCCTTGGGCTTTCGTAGTTTTATAATCAAGGTAATAGAAGCTTGGAAATTTGAAGAAGGTTCAGTTGCCAAACGAAACCTTGATGTTTCAATCGCGCGAGAGCATCAATTCTTAGCGCTCATGTCGATGGACACCCTTTTATGGACAGCGGGTCAACAGCACCACAATGTAGCTAGCCAGTTTAGTCTTGTGTTTGCTAGTGACTCAATCAAGGAAGAAGAAAAAAAACACGAGTCCTCTGCATCAACAGCAAACAGTGTTGTTGTGCTGTTGTTGCCATCTCCCTGTGATTACTACTAGCTAGTAGTGGTCATACCATCTACCACTACTCCATAAGAGGAAGCAGCTTGATTCAAGTGCTTCCACTGTAGAAGTCAAAATCTGATCTGTACTGTATTGCATACTGTTTGATCAATGCACTTTCCTGCTGCCCATACCGTTTACGGTTCATCGTGGGAACAATTTACTGTGTACCGTTTACCGTTTACCGTTCATACATTGACTTGCTCAAAAGAGGACAATATCTGTGTACGATATACGGTTTACGGTTTTACAACTTAAAGTTGATGGTTGAATGATTTACGATATACGGTATCCTCCCTCCTGCGATGTCTCCAAAAAAGCAAGGCACAACCCAAAGCCACAGCAGATAAACGGTAAACGGTAAACAGTACACAAAATAATTGAAACGGTACACGGTAAACCGTGTTGAATTCTCTTTACAAAAATGTCAAAGAGAAAAACTGCGGTAAACGGTATACCGTTTGGACTGGCCACATATGCAATCCATAAAGACCTCAACAGTGTTTACACTGTATACCGTATACCGTATCCGCCACCTCATTGGTGATGACTAAATTTTTATGCAGAAGTGGGTGGGCCTGCTACATTGTGGTGCTGTTGACCCCCTGTCCTGCGGTCTGGCGATGTGTTTCAGCAACCACGATTCGGACGATGCTGCGTCTAAAGGATTTAAGGATTTGCCGTTTGCTACCTCCCTTCATTGATGAATGTCCAAGGAGGAGATGGCAGGGATCTGGAGCGCAACGGCCGTGGACGTGCTTCGAGCGCTGCATAAAGATCATGATCAACTCCATCCAAGCTTAGAGCCTAGAGTAGCTAGAAAGCACCGGTAGAGCCGGCTGTTATAGCTAGCAGCCAGTGCATGTACAGAGAGCTCACCACTCGCGTCAACCTTTGCTGAGACTATCAATTCGGCCTCAGCTTGAGCTAGCGTGGCTTTACTTGCCAAAGAGAGAAACGCCAAAGCCCAATCCCGATACCTTTTACCGCAGGAACAAGATGGATGGAAGCAACAAGCGAAGTTTGGATGGCGGAGAGGACGTCGATGACGATGACAAAAAACCTGCCGCCAAGGACTTGGGAGACGCTACCGCTCCGCCCAAACGAAAACGAAAGAGTGATGGCAAACCCGAAAAGACCAATCACCAGGAGCGCTGGCAGGGAATGTACGATCGCCTCGTTGCCTACAAGGCTCGTTTTGGAGACACAAGCGTTCCCAATCGCTACCCGGAGGACCCCCAGGTAAGGTAGCTTCCTACCGTAGCTATACATTGCTGGCTTACAACATCGCCCTATACATTGGGAGGATCTGCCAGGTTTGACATTCTAGCTTCATTCTCACCTATGGTGTTTATCTTGCTTCGTTCTTTCTTCCACCGCAATCCACACCTTTCACCGAAGCTTGGCTCATGGGGTACGTTGGCTGTCTGCTGGCAGTGAGGACCAGGCACATCAGCCGTTTTCCCACAGAGTGGGACCACTTATCCTCCTCCGTCCTCACCTTCATTTCCTGATCTTCACTCTTATTAGTGTCTGCTCAACGTCGAGCATACAAGACAATCACCGAAGGTGGAACGGGGTCGTCTGCCATGACATTGGAACGAGCCAACAAACTCAAAGAGTTGGACTTTGAGTGGGAGGCAATCAACCCCAA
Source organism: Seminavis robusta (assembly GCA_903772945.1). NCBI lineage: Eukaryota > Bacillariophyta > Bacillariophyceae > Naviculales > Naviculaceae > Seminavis > Seminavis robusta. Next base: position 19,679 of record CAICTM010000350.1, read on the forward strand.
CAATGTACCGTGGGAAACTCGTTACAAGGAACTGTGTGCGTTTGTGGTAAGATCAGGATTTTCCAATCTTTTGGGCCAGCATGGCTTTACAGACCCGAAGGATGTGCAGGGGACATCAGCCGGTCATGCCTGAATACAACTTTTATGAGTGCCTCATGAGATCTCTTTCTTTTTTTAATTGTTGGTGTTGACCTTATTCGTTGATTGTTCTCTGGTGGGCGATCAGGCCAAGTATGGACACGGTACGTTGGTCAACTTTCTCTGTTCAATCGCTCCTGAATGTCAAAACTTATTCCGTTCTTTCCTGTTCTGCGTAGCCAACGTTCCAATGCGATGGTAGGTGATCATAATATATATCGGTACTGTACCAGGCTGAGGTTTCTTTTTTGCTGCTTTGTCTCTGCTTATTATCACACAACTAATACCGAATTTGGCGCCCGTCGCACCGCAATCAGGAAGGAGAATGTTCAGCTCTCAAATTGGGTACGTGTGTTGTTAGTCTGGAGGGGGCACCAGCCTTGAGGAGGACCGGTTTTTACCACACTGAGGTACTATTTTGCTGGAACCAAATCTCATCCACTGCTTTCTGCCTCTATGCTATCATGCTCACATGCATCCTTTTCCTGTAGGTTTCCAAGCAGGTGCGTTGACATTCAGTTGCAAGGAATGGCATACTGACCCACAATGTGATTAGTGAATGCTCGAAGATGGAACGAAAGGGTTTCCCGGCATTCCAACATGATCTCTTTGAAGCCAAGGAAACCTATAAACAATCTCTACGGGAATTCCTCTCCGGACCTCACCACAGTTTGTCCTCATTTTCGTTCTGCGTCTCACAGCGCCACGACTTTAAGCTATTGCAACGAGGGACATCGTCTCGGTTGACTCAGAAGCGGATGGAATTGCTGAATAATATAAACTTTGTGTGGGAAGTGGAACGAGGCTCCTCCATAGCACAATTGCAGCGTGTTGCAGTGGTTGGATTGCCCAACCGGAAGGGAAGCAAAGCCAAAAAGCAGGCTGCCAAACTCCTGGATCTCAAGAATGAAGAGGCAAAGGACCAGGCAGCCAACGCAGGATCACCATCTTCAATGGCTGTGGCAACTGGAGACGGTGGTGGGGGGGAGATGCAAGCGGCCGTGAAAACACCGACAGGTACACAACAACACGGACATGCCGCCTCTGCGGTCGCCTCGCTTCCCGCTTCTGGTCCCCACGCTAGGCCTTTCTCGTCAATCCCGGCTCGGCTGGGAGGTAATTTACCGTGTCTTGCTGGCACAAGTGGTAACCTAGTTGCAGGACACTCTGCTGGCAAGGGAGTACAGCCAACTGACGATGGCCATGGGGCATACACCGTGCCCCCAGCCGAAGGAGACAATGGCGGAGCCACCGCCTTGAACAATATTGGCTCTCTCCTCGCCTCTCAATTTGCTATTAGCGGTGCTGGTGCTCCTGGTTCCGCCCCACCCCCTTTAGCTAATGCAGCGTCAATTCTTCATAATGCCAACCTTGCCACAGGCACTTCCTCTGTCACGGACCCAAATCTTCTCCTGTGGCAAGCTCTGCAGTCAGAGCAACAACCACAGACAGTTATACTACCAATCCTGACACTCTTGCCTACAAACCTTGGTATCGGGACGCAGTCGAGCATCCCTCTGGCAACGTTGCTTCAAGCTTTGCAAGGGCCCAACAACAATCTCCAACCCTCACAGGCGAATAATGCTGCACTAGCGGGCCTCCTTGGCGGCGTTGGTGTTGGTGGAACAGCTTCGTCTGTGGGTGTTGCCGGCAATGGCTTGGCAGTGGGTTTGGGTGGTGGATCTGGAAGCTTCAACACCGCCTCCTCCCTCCTCACGGGTACGTCGGGGACTTGGCCAGTTCCACTGCAATATCCTCAAATTGCCGCAGTTACTAACGCTCTGGCTGCAGCAGGGCAGCAACAGGCTTCTTCTTCAGTTTTGACATCTGCGTCTTTGGCAGCAGCTCTAGGTACAGTGAACGCGGCCAACCCTTCGGACGTTGGTGGGCTAGCATCGGGGACGACCAGTTCCCTATTGGCAAACGTTTTGAGAAGTGGCAACCTTAGCACAGCAGATGCGTCTCAGTTGGCTTCAGCAATAGCTGCTTCGTCTACGGCCCAAGCATCAAATCATCCTTCCGCTTCTGCATTTGCCCTGACGTCGGCTTTGGCGGCAAGTGGCACCTCCATCAACGTTGGCCAAACTCCAGCTACAAACGCTACAAACCCCAACTTCTCCTATTTGGCAGCTCCCGTTCAAAGAGACTTTGGTGGCTCCATGGCTGCCACTTCTACAGCAACGGCAGCGCCCGATGTGCGACAAGTACCCGCAGCCAGCTTTTTCTCGTCCTTCTCACAGTCCTTGCAATTGCCACAGCAGCAACAGCATCAAGCGAGTGTTCAGCAGCAACAGCCCAATGTTCAGCAGCAGCAGCAGCAGCCCAATGTTCAGCAGCAACAGCAACAACAACTGCCACAACCCGATTCGTCGTCGTCAGAAAGTTCCGATGAAGAAAGCGACGCTTAGTCGATCGAGCACGACACTATTTTAAAATAGCTAGCTAGCCAGACAGACTTGGCTGGTAGCGAAATGATTCATTCGATTCTGAGCTTGCTGCTGGATCTGAAGAAATTTGAATCTATCTGTTCATTTGTTCCCTTAGTTTGCTTATGTCTATTCAGTGCAATGTTTTTGATTCAATCTACCCAAAATGCTTCTTTGTTTATGAGGACAGTTCCATCTTTGTCTTTCGCTATCCAGCTCGCTGGCAGTCCGTTCAAACAGAGGTAGACTGCTGATTCTGGTTCATCATGTAATCCCAAAACATTCGACGCTCGTCTTCCGACATGGAATTGAAGGCCTTCATGCCCTCCCGAAGCTGGTCGGCTACATGTTGGCCGGAAGCACGGGGGAAACGGGCGAGATGCATACCGTAGGCAATGGCGAGCTCCAAGCTGTGTGGTCCGTGCTGTGTTGGAGCGTACCTGCCATACATTTCGTGCACGGGCGACGAGTGATAGTCGTGCGACGGGGTAGTAAAAGCCATGGCATTGCGATAGTAGGCGTGAAATCGAGGCCCGCCGAATAGATTGACCCATCCTTCGAATATCTTGCCTGACAAGTCCTTGAGGGAGGAACGAGGATTCTTGGTGCGCTTTTGATGCTTGGCGATACAAGTCTGGACAATAGTTTGGGCGTGATGCACAAGAGTGCGATCATGTTCGTTGTAATGAAGGTATAGAAGGATGCGATGGATAGAGTCTTCCACCGGTAACGGTGGCTGTGCAGCAGCTCCTACGGGATATTCTGTTGCTCGTGGTTCCTCGATCAAAGCGGGGGTTTTCGTTTGTTTGGGGCGGAATGTCGTGATGTTGTCGTCCATAATGTCGCTTTTCAGCAGGGTTTGAATATCGTCTTCCATTAGAACCGCTGGCTCCTCTTCGTTGTCGAAACTTGATCCGTGCGATACTGTTGCGGCGATCGTTGGGATTTGCTTGTCGGGAGAAAAGATTGATGTCGTCACGGGATCTTCATGGGTAAGATTCGGGCGTTGTTCGAGAAGACCTTGGATTGAATCGTCGTCATCAATGCCACAAGAATCTTTGATCAGGTCTTTGTCGAATGAAATCATGAGGTCGTCTGCCAGGAGATCTTCGATGGCGTCCACTGATCCCCAGGAGGCATCGTCTTCAAAAGGCTGCGTTTGGTCCGAAAACTGCATCGAGGGTGGGGAAGATGATGTCATTGTTGAATAAAATTCGTCTTAGCTTACTTTGTCTTTTAGAATCAATGTTGAAGCGGCTTTGTTTTGTGTGATCAGGTATTGGTACTGAATTGGGAACGTCAACATCAATCAAAAGCCAGGACATCAAACATAACATCAAACTTTAAAAGTGAAAAAGTTTCAAAAAGTAAGTTTCAAAAAGTGGAGGGACCGATGTCGGGGTGCGGTTTCAGTCACGCTTTCGTTTCTACACAGTTTGAGAACCGTTTCCTCCCAGAGTCAAAGATCCAAAACTCGAACCCTTTAGAAATTGTCGAGGGTTATGCGGCGAGACGACGGCCACCGTTCGTGCCGCCAACAACAGCACAACCAACTCACAAGCACATCCATCCAAAGCACAAGTCTTTCTGAAGCAAGATGAATCGATGGCAGCCCCTCTTTCGACGGAGCTATGATTCCATTGTCTCGTCAGTGTTTGCTCTTTCCGTTCGACACATGAGCAAATACATGTCGAAGCAAGCAACCAAGCGACAGCCCCTCACCACAAAACGAGCTCGAAAAGGTTACTACAAAGGCAAAGGGGGCACCAAAGAAGGTCGACTGACGAGCAAAGGAAAATTCATTGTGGATCCCTTGAAGCGTTTGCAGTTAATTGTCCCAGATTTGGAAGGATTCAAGGTGAGTTTGGTGACCTTGACTTCTTCTCGTTGTACAATACTACAACATGTAGGGTCCCTTGCTGTATACCGAATCTCAACTTTGTTGCTTATTGTCTTGCTGCCTCCAACATTTTAGCTCAAGCCGTATGTCGCCCTTGGCGTCCCCAAAGAAGCTCCTGAAAATAGATCTGAACAAATGCCTTCGTCCCACTAGCTAATAAAGTGCCTATAGCTTCTACTTTAAAAAAGGACGATAGGAGTAATTGTAAATGCAGTTGCCAATAGGTTGTGCGTATTAAGTATAGTCAAGGCCTCGATAAGGTGGCTAGATTCTGAGAAGTATTGGAAACGTTGCATGTTTCCCTTTATCCCAAAGGGGGGTTTTAGAGTAGGGTGCAGAATGGCATTACCTGCAACTCTCTACTAGTAATCGAATACTCCAAGAGTATAGTCAATGTCAATTCCAGAGTAGCGTGGTACATGTAGTTGAACCAAACATGCAGGTACATGTACGCTCTATACTGTATGCCAGTAGTTCAGCTAGCTAGCTCTGAAAGACAATCCGGTTGGCGGCTTGTATATCTCGTTCGACATCCACCCATTTTTCGCTCGTTTTGGGTACATCTTTGAGCATGTCCCGGGCACTGTAGATGACACGTTGTACGCCTTCAATATCCATGAGCCCGAGCTGCAAGGCCGCAGTGGCGGCGCCTACATATGTCCGGAAAAAGACAATGGGTCTCCCATTGATCAACCGTGGCGGTGGCACCACGACCGGGACGTTTGGTTCGTTGGATACCTTGTGCAGAAAGATTGCCTTGACCACTTCGGGATACTCTCGCAGCATGGTTTCTCCCGCTTCTTGATCCAGTTCCCCCGTATCTCCCACGTAAACGTATTGGAGTATAGTGCCGGTGGGATCCTGTTCCAGCAAGCGTTCAAAGTTGGTAAATTTGCGCAATCCCTTTTTGTTTTGAATGATCCACTCGGCCACGGATCCGTAGAGGACGGGTCCCAATCCCCACTGTTGGACGCCGGATGCTTCGGCCGCCGTTCGTAGGGCCACGGCGATTTTGGAATCTTGTTTGAGTTCGAGTGCGGCCTTGAATTCTTCGGCTCGTGCCGTCAAAATGGCCACTTTGGGAGGGCATTTCTCGAGTGTTCCGTTGACGCGACTGCTGCTGCCACCCATGCTGACTTCGAGCATGAACTGTGCCACCCCGGGGTAAATTTCCCCACGTTCATATTGAATATCAATGCCGCCCAAATTGACACCGGCTACGTTGACGCCGCCACTGCTCTTCAAGGTGTCATCGACGTCGGATAATACTTGTGTAAACAGGGCATTGGCGGATGACTGCAGACTAGTGGACGTGTGACTTGATATCAGTATAGCTGATGCATGCCGTATGGTTGGTATTGGCTTTGGGGGAGAAAATGCAGAAGATTCCAACAAGTAGAAAACTGTTGTCAAAGCCACCAGAAGAAGCTTGGAAAGAAACTGATGAAGATGTCGAGAGGGCACCGGTAGCATGGTGATTGCTTCTTTCAAATTTAAACTAAGTATGCGTATCAAGGTACTGGACACAGTAAGCTGCTTAGAATGTCAATAGGATACCCTTGCAAGTCGTTCACTTGAGTCTCTTTGCTGCTGAAGCTGTGCTGCTTTTACGGCTGCTTGGCCTTTGGAATGGCTTCATCTTGAAGGGTTGGCATGTTGACAATCCATGGAGCCAGTGAGTGAGTGTCGTCAGTCCTGTCAATGGAGGGAGTTTGGAGCTGGAGCAAGTGTGCCTCCACAGGAAAAGATCCAAACCAAATCATCCTTCCGATGGTCATCCACATTTCTGGCATCGATGACGGCACGGCACATCCATTTATCCATTGAAACAGAAGCTTTCGACAAGCTAGCTACTCGAGTAGAGTCGAGTCTTTTATCAGCCACTATGAGGGTATCTCCTTCTGATCAGTATCATCTCCAAGTATCACCATTTCAAATCACAAGGAGGAAAAAGAGTACACCGTTTCCTTTCGTTATCATCATTGCAATCTGCCTGGGTACCAGCAGTCTTCTACTCCAGCATGTCCAAGCTACCAACGATGCGGGTCTCCAATGGCTGGCCAAGCAACGCGAGGACAAGCACACGGTGGAAACTCCCTCTGGTCTGATGTACAAGCGCAAAATCAAAAAGCCAAGAGGCACACATCATCCCTCCTTTGATGCTTACTGCAAGATCCAACTGGAAATTTCCCGCGTCTTGGATCACAACGGTACCACAGAACTGGTGGAGAGCACCACTGCCGAAGGAGGAGGACAACCCATTACACTGCGACCAGAAGATTCTTCCCTTCCTGTCATTCGAGAAGCCTTGCAATCCATGGTAGAAGGAGATTGGTGGGAATTGTATGTACCCAGTCACTTGGGATACCAACACGGTGATAACAAGAACAACAAGAACAAAGCAACAACAACAAACCACGACGACAATAACGATGCAGCAGCATTACTCGTGGAATTGGAATTGCAAGAGATTTCTCATGGCGATCTCTTGCCTGCTGGAGAAGTACACCGGTGTTTCTTCCAGATCCAATGGAATGCTGCCGAGAGAATCTATTTCTTTCAACCCAATTCCGAATGCGACGAACGCGATCAAACGTACATTCAAAAAGTCTCCCGTTGGGATAGTCGTTCCAGCAAAGCCGATGCCGAAACGGCTCGATTGAGGAACATGCTGGCAAAGGAAAATGTCAAGCAGGAATTGGGCTTTTGGATGCGACGCAGGATGCACATTCTCAAGCAATTCCTAAAGGAAGAAATGAGGATATGTACCCTGATCCAGGACGGAGCCTACATGGAAGACTGCAATGCTCAAGAGCAAGAATATGTCAAAAAGGTCGATGCGTGGGAAGACACCAAAGTGGCAGAGGAAATCGAACGACTTGTTCATATGGATCAGACGACCACGACAAGTCTGGAACCAACACTGGCCTCGTGGGTACGGCGTCGCATACGGATTCTCAATCAAATGCAATCGGTAAAGAGTAAACGCCATTCCGTGGACAACAACAACAACAACAGCGACAACAACACGGCTGATGACACTGGCAACCAAGAAACACATCATCAACATGAGGAGTTATGAGAATACTATAGCTAGATAAGCTGAGTATACTTTCAATTCAAGAATGGGCCCATCGATGAGCCATTGATTCAGTCACTCGACGTGCCTCCAGTAACTGTAAATATAACATAGCAAGCGCAACTATAACATGGCAAGCGCAACGCTTCATTGCGGTGCAAATGATTGCTCCGTGTATTATGATCCTGTTATATTAACTTGTGCCAGCTATCAAATCGGAAGCTCTTGGTTCCATTAAGCTGAGCTGTACATTGCCAAGCGACAGCACTGACGCCACGCCAGCTATATTCATGATGTACAACTGTATCAAAAAGATATGTTCATCTTGTCCAACAGCCGCGTGAGGCAACAAAGCCAACTTTCGCTCAACCAGCAATCATCTGTTCGGGTCTGCGTTCCTGTTCCGGAACCTTGCAAAGCACAAGATAACTTTCTTGTCGCCCACCAAGCAAGTTGTTATCCCCAGTGTTGAGTGATTTTCCAGAATTTGAAGTCGTCTTCATTCTTCTTCCGAATTTGAAGTGATCTTTGTACATTCTCGATCATTAACCGTCTCCGAGCCTCTTCAGAGGGGGCGCCATAGAAGAACTCGTTGATCCGGAGCTCTTCTGGATACAGTTTAGCGCCCAGCTGCCACTTACTTGCTTGCCAAGGAAACCTCCTCTTCCAAAGAGCCCAAAAGAAGCTCACAACTGTTGGTGAGTTGAGCATCATTGCTTTCTTCAGACTCATGGGGTAGGCCTTGAAAAGCGTATCTATGGCAGTTTCAGTGAAGCTCGAATCAAAGCACTCAAAACCAGCTCCCTCACACTCGCATACAACCTCGCAGCCTTCTCGGATGGCGTGGAAGTTTGGGTAGAGGCTATTCATCAAATAGTAATGAGCTCCAAAGAACGTTCGTATCTGCTCGTCCGTTTGGATTTGCTCTTTGGGACGAAAGGCTGCAAAATCAAAGATCCCCACACAATTGAGGCGGGGAGGTATCAAATCCACTGCCAGAAAGACCCCAGGGCACATCAAGGAAAACCGATCAAAGAACTCTGCTCCTTCTTCTGGAGTTCCTTTGATCTTGTATTCTTTACGAAAGCACTTGATCATGCAGATCTTGTCCACCACTTGTCCAAGGGATTCTTCTTCTCCCAAACTGGCCAGAGCAAACTGAACGTACTCGAAATCGGAGATTTCTGAGTCAATACGCTGGTCAAGAAGGACCAAAGTTTTGATCATCAAAGCTCTCCATAACTCCTCTTCGGTGATTTGCATCAGGACCTTGGCTGGATCCCCAGTAATATCGCTATGACCTCGTAGAAAGGGGATATCAGTTGGACCGCTTCTGTTGCCTGTCACTCTTTCCATTCTGTTTGTCTGTCAGTTGTCGGTGCCCGGAGAAGTGCAAAGGAATGAACGGCGAGGACGGCAATGAGGCCTGCAATGGACGAAGTGATCACCTTATTAGTTTGGAAGTACAGTACAACAACTATAATGACAGAGCCTCGAACATGGGATGGTCGAAAGCCAAGCGTTCTATCAATCTACCAATACTCGTTGTTGGCTTTCACCGACGGAAGTTGTTTGTGATCTGTTTTCCTGCCTGTTTCCAAAATTGTGGGCGGATCGCGACGGGGCCTGGGCCTGTTGCGACCGACGAAGTTGCGACCAAACGATACTCAATTGCCGTACCAGTAATACAGGTCAGAATTGGAAAGTACTTATAAGGCCTTGGTTATAAGATGTATTATTTCAAGTTTTAAGTTTGCTCTACAGTGCCAGCTACCGTAGCCACGGTAGCTAGTATGGTAGGTGGCAAAAACAAGTCCATTGACTTGCCGACCATCACTGTGAAACACGGTGGGCGCATTGCACTGTGAAGGTGGAGCTTCCAAAAGACCTCTGGTTGCGACAGCAAGTGGCCCCAGCTCTCAATTCTCCCTTGATACCAATTGGTCGGTAATACTCGTTTTGGAGTACCTAACGGTACATGTAGTGGTACCGCCGTAAGAGTTCCGAGAGTATTCGGTCAGCTTCTACTACATAGTAACATCTTATTATTGAGGCAATCACACTCAAGAGGAGACGGAAGCCTTTCCCGAGAACGGGGGACAAACGGACAGCTGCACCGTGCCTCAAACCAACTCCGGTTAACTGGCACCGGTCCCCCAGAAGTCATCAGTAATACATGACCGGTATAATGTGCTCTTCCCTTGCGACCCTGCCGCTATTATCATACAACTGTACAGTACCGGTACGTGTCAGTGGCAATGACCGATGAGCCACGTGACATGACCCAAGACAGCTTTTTGGCTGCACAAGATCTTGGGCATAGGATTTCCTTTGCAGAGGAAGCTACGGCGACAACAGCACAAGCATCACAACAGAGGTTATTATTTTAAGCCATGAGATTTTGGCATAGAAGAGCTCGAAGCGCCATTCAAAATGGCGCTGCATGCATCCTCTGTATTCTGATGGCCAGCTTGAGCTTGACGAGAGCACAAGAATCCGCATCTTCCTATGGCGGATGCCCCATCGACGAGTATTACGGCGGACTCCTGACCAGCCGGGCCGACGGCACTGCCACGGTACGAGAGGATGTATCACGTCAAGATTTGGAAGCACTGCTGGAAGAGACTACTCGCCAGGTGCTGCCTTATACCGGCTCGAATGATCGCGATGATGTTTGGAAGGCATTGATAGATGTAGATGCTGGACAAGAACCGGATACTGTCCGATTGCTCTACCGACAAGTAGATTTTCCCGCTCTACCGCATGGAACAGCATCGACTTGGAATCGAGAGCATTTGTGGCCCAAGAGTCGTGGCGTCGAGTACAGCGGCAGCGACTTTACCGATGTGCATCATTTATTTCCGGCCGATTGGAATGTCAACTCGGCACGCAGCAATCTATTCTTTGGCAGCTGTGGTTTGGTGGAACCCCAATCTTCCTGCAAGTCTCCCGCACACACCGAAGCTGCCAGTGACACAGAGTCGGATTCTCAAGTCTTTTTGCCGCCTGCCAACGTCCGAGGAGACATTGCCCGGGCCCTCTTCTACATGGATCTCCGGTATTCCAGTAGCACCAACAATGGAATCGATTTGGTACTGACCGATTGTCCTTCTCCAAACAATGATAATGAAATGGCCTATCTGAGTCAATTACTGACTTGGCATGTCATGGATCCAGTTGACGAAGGAGAAAAACAACGCAATCAACGGGTCTGTGAACGCTGGCAAGGAAATCGAAATCCATTTGTCGATTTCCCCGAATTGGCAGAACGATTCCTTGGCAGTCCCCAAACACCAGCCAATGATGGCACCGGATATCCATCATGTCAACAACAACAACCACAGCCACAACATCCATCCGGAGGTGACACGAATAATAACAATGAACCGTCGTCCAGTAATGATGACCCATGCAATGAACTGTCGGCGGGTGACATTTTATTCGTTGGAATGCGCTCGGACAATCCTGATTTAGTGGCCATGGTGACCTTTAAAGATTTGCCGGTAGGATTGAGGCTTTATTTGACGGACAATGCCTGGACGGGATCCGACCTTGGAACCAATGAAGGGACGATTCAACTCATTGTCACATCGGAGATTGCCTCCGGTGCCGTCTTTGGTTATGGTGGCGCCAGTGGAGAAGATACTTTGTTGTACCAAGGTGATTGGGAAAATGTACAAGGACAATTCGCACTGTCGGCGTCTGGAGACAGTGTTCTCCTGTATTGTAAAACCAACACGGAACAAGACGAGATTCGATTCCTGGCAGGCCTGGAGAATAGCGGCGACGGTTGGGTCGAATCATCCAATCAAGAAAATGACTTTGGAAGCAGTCGATCGGCATTACCGGCGGCATTGGAAGAAAAAGGTACCGTATCATTGCCTCATTACGACGACTTTGCATACGTCGGCGCACAAGAAGGATCCGTGGAACAACTGCAGGATCTCTTGACCGACCCTAGCCAATGGAGTGGACACAACAACGATGAGGATGACATGGTATTGCCAACATCCTTTGAGATTTCTCTCGCACCCGTGTCCATGACAGAATCCGTGGCTGGTGATGTCATGGTTGTAGCAGTGACTGCCATTGATCCCGACATGGTGGCATTGGTGGCGCTCGAGCCGCTTCCGGGTGGTACTGAATTGTACATTACCGACAATACCTGGACCGGTTCCAAGTTCCTCACCAACGAAGGAACTCTCAAGTTGACACTTCCACCCGCAGGCGTTGATGTGGGAAGCATCTTTGGTTATGGTGCCACTTCATTACGGTTCCATGATCAATGGCAATCGGAGGGTGGCCGGTTCGCTCTGGCAGAATCGGGAGATTCCATTGTGGTCTACACCAGGGACGGCAACGCAACGAAACACATGGCAGCCTTTTCGTATGCTGGCGGCGGGTGGAGAGCACCGGGGCTGGCCGACGACCAATACGGTACAGCCGACTCTGTCTTGCCAAAGGAGTTGGAACAAGTTGGAGCCGTGAGCCTTCCTCGTTTTGAGAGCTACGTCTACAAGGGCCCCACAGATGGTGAAAAGGAGTTTCTACAGAGGCAGCTACAGAACACTAGCAACTGGCAAGGTTATGATAGCAGTCGAGTGGAGCCACCGCGGGAAGATTTTTCTGTGCAGTCGTCACAGTCATCACCATCTTCTGCCACTTCCACTTGTCCTCTTTCAAGAAGACAGATCACGAACGTGCTGATGGTTGGGGTTGCCGTTGTGCGACTCCTTGGTTGGTCTTAGCTAGCTTGGTTGTGAGGGTTGCGAGCCCCTACTGTTCTTTTTGCTGCCTTGAGTCACTTTTGAGAAGCGTGGAGCCTCTCAGAAGCTTGTTCAAACAGCATAAACCGTAGGACTTTCCATTTGATGATCACAAGTAAAATTTAGCCCACTAAGAGACCAGCATTGCGTGCTGGTATGATTTATAGATTCATATGATTGAATTGTGATTTCACACTTGTAGCATTAGTCTAATTAGAAGTGTCCCTACATGTGTTTGGGTATCATTATGTTTCTGTTGAAAGCAATGCCTTCCAATGCACTCTTATAGTGACAGCAATGTTTGCTTGTATCATTGATTGAAATGCTTACTGCCACGCGTTTGAAAGGACATCGACTTCTACCAACAGCATCACCCGTGTATTCCTTAGTACGGGCTTCCCTCGGATTTGTTTTCACTGTCAGGGCTCTGCTGGAACAGGATTTCATTCTTCAAGCTTTGATAGCTATAGAACAGAGCACAAATGTCACAGAATAGAAGCAAGCAGCACTTGACTGTTAGATACTTCCGGCCATCTTCCTAGATGATTGTTTATGGCATATCTCTTGGTGGACTTACGCAATTTCCACGCTGGTTGGCCAATATCCCTTTGCCTTTTTGCTTCGAATTTGCTTGTACAAATCATCCTTCTTGATCCCGATGGGCAATCCCTCCGTTTCAATGACAAGGACTCGCAAAGCCTTGAGATCGCCTGCCAGTGCTTCTTCGTTTTCACCCTCACTTAGCAGCTTGTCCACTGCATCGATGAATTTCTTCTTCTGAGCGAGTTGCACCCGTCTGAATTCAGCAGCCTTGGCTTCATTGGCCTTGAATTCATCTGTAGGTTCTGTCAAGTACATGGGACGTGGCTCGGCATTGGCTGAAGCAAGCGGCAAAAAAACGGCAGCTGCCCCTACTGCCAGCCATTGTCTACGAGAATGAGCCTCCAATGCAGTGGAAGTGGAGGTTGACACAATGCTTGGTTCCGTGGGAACGACAAAGCCGCTCACCGAGGAGCATGTGAGGGTCAATGCCAGAGCGAGAGTTGGAAGTTTCATCTTTGTCGTTGTCCTTATCCTATCTTTCTTCAGCTGCATCCAAGTTGTGCCAGCTACACCTGTATTCTGTCAGATTTTGGTTGCCTGATGAGTCGAGTCAAAGCAGAAGACATCTTTGGCATCAGAGCCCCACAAGGTAGTATCTCAGTTTCCGTATCTTCTCGAACGGGGCTTCAATTGCCACAACGTCATCGATTTCAGCCATTAGCGTTAGAGATGTAAATTTCCCAAGTTCCCTGAAGAGGTGCGGTCACAGTTGCTGCGAAACGGCGGTTCGTGTGCTCAAAGCAATTTTTTCAGTCAACTGCAGAGGGATCTGGCCTTCCCCTACTTTTTGACAAGCTACCGTATGGTGTGCACCGGTACGAGCGTACGCCCAAGACTTAGACCCTTGCGAAGTCCTGTTCCTGGTCCTCGCCAGTTCTCGCATGGTACCTGGTACTGGTACAGGCCAAAACGTCGGTTTCAAACCAATGCGGTGGCAGACCAAAATAGAGCAAGCAAAACAACAGGACCCTCAAGCAGAGTATTCACGATGAAGCAGTTTTGCTCTTGGATACACTACATGAAAACGTAATGGGTTTTCTACTTGTCTCCTCAGTTGCCAAAATGCATCGCCAAAGTGGAGATCCAAGCTGACGAGAGCAACACGGTGTCAAATATTTCGAAGCTGGTTCCCGTAGCAGAGCCAAGGAATTCGTTTAAAGGTGCGAAATCTCGTGACTCTGCCGTGTATCTTTCTTTTGCCTCGAAAGCGCCACACCAAAGGTAAGTCCAACCTGGCTACTCACTAGCCACTGGCATCTTGGCAAAACACCTTTCGAAGCATGTCACAAGTTAGTTTCCGCTCCGTTCGTTCCAATGTTTCAAAATTGGTTTCCAACAGTCCAAACTTGGGCCGATATCCTTCTGCCCATTCAAAGTTGTCCATCAACGTCCAGATCAAATATCCACGAATATCAACGGCTTTCGTGTTGTTATCGTTGTTGCTGTTATTCATGAGATTGTACATGGCTCTTAGAATGGCGGCAATGTATCGCACTCGTTTGGTATCCGTCGTATCCGCTGTCCCTGATTCTGTAATGATGATGGGTACATTCGGGTATCGATCCGCCAATATTCGAAGCAACCGTTCCATACTGGAGGGTGTAAGGTCCCATCCCATTTCGTTCTTTTCAAAATTGGCAATGGCAGTGGCTCGTAGTTCCATTCCCACGACGGGCAAGGCAATGAACATGTCCGTAGGAGACGCTTGTTGCGGTGTACTAGTAGTAGAGCCACGAGTCCGACCAAACTGAACATAGGAACGATAGTAATGATTGACTCCAATCCAATCGGCACTTCCCTTGAGGTTGGCAATGTCGTCGTTCCATCCTGCGAGCAGTGCGGCAATATGAAACGGAAAGGGAAAGAGTGGGAACCGTCCCGCATGCTGTTGAGAAAAGATGGCATCCAAAAAGACGAAATTGTAGACATAATTCAAAAAGAGTGACACGATAGTGGAGAGTAGTCGGTTGAGTAACCATGCAAGCAGCGCCAAGGGGGAAGTAGTAGGTATTGGATGCTGATTGGAATCAAAGGGTAGAAAGTAGACATGATTGAGTGCCAAGCAAATGACCGGATCTTGTTTTTGGACCACGGCAGAGCTGGCTCTAATGGCTGCCGCCGCCAGCGTGTGAGCCACGAGCAGGTGTCTTGCGACTCGTAACATTCCAAAGAGATCATTCACCTTTCCAGGCGGATGAACCCCGGCAATCCAACCGCAAATGGCATATCCGTTCAACTCATTAATGGTCGTCCAATATCGGCAGTGAGGTGCCAATGCTTGCGTAATGTGAATTACAAATCGTTGAAAGAATTGCAGATTGTCTCGGTTCTCCCAACCTTCCTTTTCCACAAACCATGCTGGTTCTGTAAAATGATGCAACGTGACCATTGGCTCAATTCCCGCATCCACTAGTTGTTGACACCATGATTGGTATCGTTCCACAGCTGTGGCGTCAAATGAGCCACACGCGGGTTCAATCCGTGACCATTCTACGGAAAATCGATACATCTTCATGCCCAACTTTTTCATGTGTTCCAAGTCCGTATCAAACATTTCCCATGCCCGACACGCCTTTACGGCGGTTTCGTGATGTTCCACCGTCGGTTGTCCATCGTGCTGTCGTGTTTTTTGATCTTCCCATCGAGACCAGTTGCAATTCCTCAACCCGCCTTCAATCTGATACGCCGCCGTGGCCGCGCCCCACATAAACGTGGGTGGAAACGACAGATCTGACTTGCCTTGTGTTGCTTCTTGTATCGTCAATGGAGTACTCCCGTCCATCCAGAGCTCACCATTATCAGGAGCAGCCAGTTTCTTCACTGGGAGGGGCCCATAGAGCAAGAAGGTCTTTTGAAAGGAGGAGGTTGATGACATGTTTGTGTTGGCT
Organism: Seminavis robusta; assembly: GCA_903772945.1. Taxonomy (NCBI): domain Eukaryota; phylum Bacillariophyta; class Bacillariophyceae; order Naviculales; family Naviculaceae; genus Seminavis; species Seminavis robusta. Next base: position 35,479 of record CAICTM010000350.1, read on the forward strand.
ACTGTACCACAAGAAGAATGGTGAGCCTTCTACAGGAAGCTTTGTTGTCAATCAACGCGGAAGGGAGAAGATCAGAAGATCGAAAGATCGAATCTAAAATGAGACAGCAGAGCCGTTTAACTAAAAGGAGGACTGGGATGCTGTTTTTGTGTCACCCTGCCACCACTCATTTTTCGTCTTCGTCTTCTATCATTTCCAGAGGACAAGCAGCATTGTTAGCAGACACCAAGCTTTAGTAGTAATAGGCAGAGAAAGAAAGCATAAAATTTGACCATGGGCCGAAGCGGAGGAAAGAAGCAAAAAGACAAAAAGACCAAGAAGACCAAGAAAGGAAATAATGACGACAATAATAACAATGACGGCAGCATGATATGGGTAGATCCCGCCCGAGTACGCTTCCAACATTCTCGCATCCGACCCTACTTTTCCGGGTGTGGCCGCAGTGTCCATGAGACGCTCGAGTCCATCCGTCAGGGGGAAATCTTGGCGGCGGATCTACCTCCCATTCAAGTCATTGTGGGTCCTAACGATACTACTGATAATGATCCTTGGTATTTCTCGCTCAACAATCGACGCTTGTGGGTACTCAAACGATGTCGAGAAGAAGGATTGCTCGAGTCCAACAACCATCAAGTACAAGTACGCGTCAGATCGCCCAAAAGCACCGCCGAAGCAGAGCGATACTCGGTGGAAAATTGTGCCCTAGAAGCGAAGCTCATGAAGGAATCAGCGCCCAGCAGAAACTCAAAAGAACAACCACCAGAAGAAACACCACCACCAAAGAAGCTGGATCAGGGAGAAAATATCTCCAAGGAGATTCCACCGTCTATCTTTGGTGCTGCTGACGATGACGAAGACAGTGATGATGACGATTCTGATGATGACGTTATTGTTGCCAGCAAGAATCCATTCAGTGCTCTCCTCTAGCTGCCCAGCTGGCCATTGTTCTGCAGGGAATTGCGATTTCGGTTGGGGATGAAAAAGCACTACAAACAGTACTACCGATGAAGTTAAGTTAGGGTGTATGGCGCTATTGATTGTCTACAAATCTATCATCAACAATCTGCACCCAACCTTGAAACTACCAAACGGTGGTGGGAGGTACCATTCCAAAGATGCTACCATGACGCCACATTGGCCACAAAAGAATGCTTGTGGTTTCCGAATCTGGGTTCTTCTGATGGACAAATTCAATGTGTCAATTCGCAAATCGATGGACTTTTGATGTGCATCCAAGACTTCTGTACTGCACAAATGGTGGCTCGCCAAGACTCTCTTTGGTCTGCCGGCCTGCAGTGCGGTAGCCCTGTGCCTCTGACGGCCTCAATCACCTGTGATAATGGGGACAGATAGGCCCCAAGATTAGGTTTGCATACGAAGGGGTTGGGATCTAAGGCAGTTCTGTTCAACTAGCAAAACAAACGGCGAAAATGAAAGTAACTGGGATCCATTTCAGTTCTGCTCGGGCAATACAAAGGAAAAGGAACTAAAACCGTGCCGTTCAGCATTCTCTGTTGGTCGATGGGTCCTTGGCCTGTGGTGGCATGGCATATCCGTTCGCCACACTATGCCAACACCAACACCAGCAACATACTGGTTAGTGGAGTCCGCAGCTCGGGTCGTTTGCAAAGCAAACTAAATTACCAGGAGCTACGTTTATTCCCGTCCTGGATTAGCAGTTGCCAGCTAATGATACCGGTAGCATGGCTGGAAATCGGCTCCTTATTATTACCCCACACTGTCGCTACCCGTCAGCTGCTGTCCCCAAGAGCCTGGCCAGCATCTAGCTAGATAGTAGCTCCGGTTGGCGTGAATTTAGAGAAGTCCGTTGCAAGTCAAAGTACTGGCAATGGAAATCCCATGCCTTTGAGCCCAACTAAACGCTGTCAAAAACAGCTCAGTCGCCTCGAAGAGAGATTCTCAGCGATTTTCTACTACCAGGTACCTATTGCTCCTAGCTAGCTGGGCTAGCTAGCGAAGATGCGCGTAATGTAGAGCTACACTCAGATAGAATCGAATCTGATGAGCTCTAGCTAGCTAGACTCTATCTGATGTGAGTTGCCACGGAATGTGGAAATCAGGAATTCCCAAGAACCGCCCCAAAGCGGGGCCTCGCAGCGGTTCGGTAGCAGGCACCGGAACCGATCCGTGCTATATGCATGGGTCTGTACTGTACCACGGTACAGGTACCAGTATGAACGTAAAAACCAAAAAAGCGAACACAAGGGTTCTCGTAGAACACGAGTCACAAAGTGGCCAAAAGAGGCTTCCCGAGAAGCATTTCGTAAAATTCGGAAAAATGCTCCTCGGTGGCAACTGAGGTGACGGGGTGACATCAGCTTCCTGTATCTCTTTGGGCATCTCATTTTCTCGCAAAGACGTCTATCTTTTCCTGTATTGACACCCAACTAAACTGGCACGGGCTCACTTGACAGCAGCAGCGAATTGAATTCTATTGCCAAATAACCATATCTATTCTATCAGCACCTACCACTCAGCACTGTTATTGCAAGGCTACTAGAGAAGCACAAGCATGGAGAGCAAGAAGGGTCGAATGTGGGAGGATGTGGTTCCCCACAACAACATTGATGTTGACACCTTACTCCGCGAGGACACCGAAGAATTCATGAAGGAAGACGAAATTGGAATGAATGGCGTACCGGTAGTTTTCGCTGATGTCGAAGAGGTAGAAGAGCCAATCAAAGAAGCCCCGATCAACGATGGACCGATGGTGGCTCCCTTCAAGGATAAGAAGGATGCCAGATTGCACTGGGAGAATGTTGAGTTGACATTTGACAAGGGCGGGAAGACGGATAAGTTCACCATTTTGAATGGCGTATGGGGTGAAGCGCCACAAGGAGAAGTCTCGGCAATCATGGGCCCCAGTGGCAGTGGGTGAGTCGAGTGTATTTGTCGGTTGCTTGGTATTATTAGTTTGGGTATCTGTCTGGATTGGGTTCTCATCGTTCCCACGCATACCGGTATCACAGAAAAACGTCCTTATTGAATGTGTTATCTGGGCGAATGACCAGTTCCACGGCCTTTGTCACTGTGAATGCAGAGCAGGTGACTTGGAATGGTCGCAAGCTTGATGTTACCGCATTGGCCACAAGGCAGACGTTTGCCTTTGTGGCACAAGATGACAGTCTACCTATTACGGCGACACCTCGAGAGGCAATCATGTTCAGTGCCCGGCTGAGGTTGGAAAAGGATAAAACGGAAGAAGAATTGGTGGAAATTACAAACAAAATGTTGGATGAATTGCATCTGGATTCTTGCGCGGATACTATTGTTGGAGGTTAGCCTTTTGCTTGCATGCAATGATGACAACCATCGTATTTGCTTGCCTAACCGTGTGACTTCTTTTCGTTGATCCAAAGGTGCCTTGCTCAAGGGAATCTCGGGAGGAGAAAGAAAGCGTACATCTGTTGGGGTGGAGTTGGTTTGTAAGCCTAAACTTATCTTCCTGGACGAACCTACTTCGGTACGTGATTATGTTGGTCTGATTTTGCGTCCTATTTTGCGACTTGATTGCCTCACCTGAAGTATCGACGTCTACAGGGGCTAGATAGTTTCAATGCGTTAGAATTGGTCCAGGTCCTCAAAGATGTGGCTTTGGAAGAAAGCGCGTCCGTCATATTGACCATCCATCAGGTACGAGTTTTTGCGACATGAGTGCGTGGTATCTGTTCACGACCTTTTACTGACAGGGGACACGCCAACTCAGCCTTCTTCGGAAATTTGGGAGCTCTTTGATCGGCTAACCCTCCTGAACCGAGGAAGGGTCATGTACGAGGGAAGGAGGGATAAGGCGATGCCCAAATTTGCTGCTTGTGGATTCCCTCTGCCCCCACAGTACAATCCTGCAGATTGGGTGATGAATGTCGCCCAGACTCAAAAGACTGAACAGCTAGAACAGGCTGGGTTCTTTCCAATCAACGATTTCTCCACGGATGGCTTAGCAAAGATGCTCAGAGACTCGGAAATCAGTGATGGAATCAGTGATGGGTTCAATTTTGCATCTGTGAAACAACAAGACCGCGTGGGCATGGTGGCGCAGACCAAATTCTTGTTTATTCGCGAGATTCAAAACTTCCGCAGGAATGTACATCCTTTGCGAACAAGGACGGGAATGACACTGCTCATTGCCTTGTTGGCGGGTGTTCTGTTCTTCGATGCTGCCAAAGCAGATTTCAGCTTGTTGACTTCATTCGTCGATCTAAATACTGCCTTTGGCGCGCTCTTGCTTGCACTCATGTCCACTATGTTCAGTACGGTGCTACCTGTTTTGGTTTCCTTCCCGGAGGAAAGACCTGTCTTTTTGAGAGAGTATTCAACCGGATGCTACAGCGTGCCGGCTTACTTCGCCTCTCGCTTCGTCATGGAAGTCTTGGTTACCGCATTCCAAATGACCATTGGGACACTAATCCAGTACTTTATGGTGAGCAACACTGAACGTCGGGGTAAGCAGATACATCCGATCTTCACTTGCCTCCACTGACCTTGGTTGTTCGTTCGTTCAAGGTGGGATACCAAATGAACTATGGATTGTTTTGGCTTGTGACCTATGTCATGGCGATGACGTCCACTGCTCTGGGAGTGATGATCGGAAGTTCCGTGGCAGATGCGTCTGTGGCCATCGAGATGTTACCAGCCGTGTTCATGCGTGAGTACCAAAAACCAAGGAGCAAAACCAGGGTAACTGTTCTTTAGTTTTTTGCCTGTCGCTTGCTCAAACTATGCTGACACTGGCACCCGATATTTCACACGAAAAAAACAGCCCAGATTCTCTTTTCAGGTTTTTTTATTCCAAAGGAGAATATGCCAGATTGGCTTTCGTGGTTGACCTACATATACCCTTTGAACTATGCGGTTCGATTGGTGCTTGTTTATGAATTCGGAGACAACTGTGATTCGTTTATCTGCGAAGAGCTGTTGAGACGTGTGGATGCCAACAGCGAGGATACGTGGTGGTACTGGCTGATTCTTGTCGCACAATTCTTCTTCTTTCGGTTGTTGGCATTGTTCATCCTGCACAGAAAGGCCCAAAAGTTCTACTAGTAGCCATCATAGCTAGACCAGCCACCCATAAAGCATGAGCTTTCCACCCGGGAGTGCGTTTCAGGGTACAATCCACAATCCACATGCGCCGTCACTGGCCGCCAAAACTGAGCGCAACAATGTATGAACTATATAGTGATGGAGCTCGGTCATGTGAAACTGACCATGGCATTATCAAGACTCCTCTTTACCACTAGCTTAGCTAGAGTTTTTAACATTATGCTTGACTCTGTGATACGAACACTAGGCCACCCCAGGGTACAGCAGCGACTGAAGGCGCAGCACAGAACCGTGTCGCAATTGACAAGAAGCTCAAGCTGCCCTCAAGAGCCGGCAGATTCCAAAGCTACTGGGGAAGCTCCCCTGTCAAGATCGTGTCACTTCACTCTGATGCTGGTAATCGCAACCATGTATATGAACTATAGTGACGGATCTATTTGCGTGAATCCAACCTTGACAGTGCTGAGACGCTTCTTTGGCAATACACGTGGCTCGAAGCATAGACATAATGGTGGACTCGACTCTATGGCATGAACTCTACGGGGTGACTCAACTGTATGTGCAGCCCCACTCTATCCGCAGCACTGGACCATGTCACAATTGACAGAAAGCTCCAGCTGCCCCATCGCCTGCAGATTACAAATAGCCTCAGGAAGCTCCCCTGTCAAGTTTGTGTTACTCCACTCTGCTGATTGTAGAAGTTGCAAGGACTCAAAATTCGATGGCACCGTTCCTGATATTTGCGTTCCCGGAAAGTCTAGAATTCTAAGCCGCTCCAGGCTGCCAATGGATGACGGTATAGTTCCATGCACTCTGTCGTTGTACCCAAAACGGAGAACCTCAAGGTTGGAAAGGGTGCCTGTAGGACAACATGTGCACATAATCCAAGTTAGTTCCCTTGCGAACCTTCGACTTGGCCATGCATAAGAGCGTATCTTACCCATCAATTCAGGGATGGTACCGCCGTAAAGATTGCCCGTTCCATCAAATTCCACAATGTTCGGCGCCATGATCGTCAAAGATGATAGGAAATCGCCAGAAAGCCGGTTATTGCTATTCCGCAAGATTCGCAATTTGGAGTTGGAGAAGCCCAATTCAGACGCCAGGATTCCAGAAAGCTGATTATTGGATAAGTCAACAACTTCAAGTTGCCGAGCCGCGAGAGACAGCGGCGGAAGGTTGCCAGCTAGTTTGTTGTCGCTCATATCGACTACTTTCAAAGATGCGAGCAGGTACATGGTTTGACCAAGAGTGCCTCGCAAGTTGTTGCTTGTCAGATTGAGCACCGCCAACCTCCCCTCATCGTCGCAAGAACTGTTGTTGCCGTGAGCCATATGCCACTCGGTGCATTCATCCGCGTCATAATCGAGCCAATTGTCGTTTCGGATCCAGTCATCACCATTTGTGGACCGGTACAATGCGGCTAGGGCAAACCTCTGGCGTTGTTTTTCGGTGGAATAGTTTGCAAAGTTGGGATCTCCCATGATCCAACTGTTTGCCCATGATTGAGGACTGTTTGGATCCTCCAGGTTTCGGAGTACTACCGGAGGCAGGTCACTCTGAAATGGTTCCTGCGGCTCCGGCGATTCCTGTGGTGCATTATCGTTTTGTTCCCGTTGCATCGCTTCGAAAAGTTCTTCTTTCTGCTTGACAATCGGTAAGAGAATTGCCAAGAGGACACACACAATGAGGATGACACACAACACAATCCGCCTGCAAAGCTTCTTGCTTCTCACGACATCACGGCACTGCAAGTCTGTGGTTTCCTCGTCGATTGGTTTTGCCTCCACAATCAACCGGCTATCGGGGGCGCTATTGACGGAGGTGCCCATTCTGCGAATTGAGTCGACCAAAGTAGCCTCCAGCATGATTTCGTCTTGAAAGTATGCTGGGACTGTTGGTTGTGGCAACTGCATACTACATGTAGTTCGTGTCATGGATGATTGATCCATTGGATTCTCTTCATCGTTTGCCAATGCCATGCTACCACTGGCAAGCTCAGACGAATCGGTAACGGCGCCATTCATGCCCGCTATCCGGACAGCTCCGGGCAGAAAGGGGAGCGGGGTTGTGGAGGAAGAAATGATACTGGCAGTAGCAGTTTTGGCTTGTTGCGGAACAGAACAGGGTAGCACGAGGTGTCGTGCAGGTCGCAGTCTTCTTGTCCTGGGAGAGCTTGGCAGGGGTTGTTGCTGATCTGCCTCATCTTCAATCTCTGTCTTGGACTCTTCTTCAGCTGCTGCATACTGTTGGTTATTGCACTCATCCCGAAGAACGTATTGTTGACGTTCATGAAGAAGTTTTCGCATGACACGAGCCTCGACCTCTTCTTCGATTCGTGTCACGTCCGCCTCGGACGCCACATCACGTACAGATTCCTTGACAAGAGCTTCTACTTCGGACTTTGGTTTTCTCGCCAAAGGTTCCATTATACTTCTTTCTTTTTTGTGGGCCTTGCTGTCGTTTTCAACGGTTTCCTTGCGCGGTTTTCGTGATGACAATGCCAAGAGCTGGTTGTCTACTTGTTGGGATCGAACAGATTGATTTGTCGGGTTGCTTTTGTTGGAAGAGGAGGAATCAGGGGATTGGGTTGGTTTGCTCCTGATGGTACTGGGAGTAGACCTCATTTCTGCCTTTTCTTCTCGATTGTCATCAGATTGAAGATTGTCATTTCGTGCATGGAGAGAGGAGGATTTGGGCTCATCATAACCTTCTTCATCCTGTGACGAAATCAGCACCTTATTATCAGCCTTGTCCATTATAATTGAGCACAGAACAAACAAGAGGGAAGGAAAACTTTGGAGTCAACGGAGAGATGGGCTTACTGGGAGGGTAGTTTATTGAAGGCAACAACAGGTATGCAGTATGGAGGACCCAGTCAATGAGAGACCCCACTTAAGAGGTTGCTAGTATCACCTTTCGCTCTCCCAACTCCCAAGCTTCCAAGCTGCCACCAAGCCATCAAGAGGTCAATGCGATGCCACTGGCTCTTTGTCGATTGTCCCGTCGCTTTGTTCTGGGTTCTGGTTGTTGTTTGCTTTGTGATGTGCTCAAGCGGGGCACGCTACCGGGCACTATTGGCCGTAAATTGGTTGAGCATGGGAGTATTGCTGAAAGTTGCGTTAAATCTTCAAGATCACTCGTAGTGGCTTTAAGCTAGCAATACCGCCATACATCTCTCCTGAATACTTGCTTTGGTTTCGGGGTGGCGGTAGAATTGACAAGACCACGAACGACGCGCAAGCTACGAATCCAGTTGCTCAAAGTCATCAGATACTAGTAGATGAGCCCAAAGCGAAGGAGCAAATTTCTTGGCCTGGCCCGTCACGGCGTCTTCAGTGGAGGCTGCCTCAAAGCAGACATTGTTACAGCGTACAAGTTTAGCCAAGATTGTTGCTACCGGTATAGGAATAAATAAGGTCACTGCAATGGCGCTACTTTATTCAGCACAGAGTTGTGCCTCACGAACATCCTTCTAGCAGCATGCTTTGAAAGCAGAGGAGCAACCAGCTCTGGCTGAGATGCTTCTGCCTGCTGCTATGCGATTTCGAGTTCGTACCTACCGGTATCTGGATATTGGTACGGGAATTTGCCGATTGGATCCGAAACTCTGAAAGCACTCGTACCGACTGCAAAATACTGGATTCTCCAAGCTCGAGAGGATCTACTCATCCCTAAGACAGTTATCCCATCTTGTTCGCCACACGAATGCTTGCAGTGCAGCAGAAGAGTACGATTTAGTCTAGCTAACGTAGTGTGTAGAGAACATAGTGTCTAGAATTACAAAGCAATCAACAGATGCTGTCCAAGCCAGCACACTGGCGGGGAGGCCGAGCTAGCAGCATTGAAGAGAAGAGGAGCAATCGGCTACGATCTGCAGTTGCTGTTCACTCTTGAGTTCACACAAACGTGCTGGAATCTTGCCCATGAGATCCGGGTTTCTTGATAGGTCAAGCCGATGCAAAGACTGGAGCTCTCCAAGCTCAACAGGCAATACTCCTTTCAAACCATTCTCACTAAGATCAAGCATGACAAGAGTATCAAACTCACAGACGGCGTTGTTTGCATGCCAGCCATTGAACCAGTGGCATTCATGAAGGCCATGATCCAACCAGGACTTGCTGGAGTTCCATTGCTGACCGTTCAGGGCATAATACACCAGAGCCATGCGGAAGCGCTGCAAGCTGCGGTCCCTGGAATGCTCATTCACCCCGAAATCGTTTCGAAGCCATAACAAGGCCATTGATTCTGGGCTGGAAGGATCCTCCAGGGCGGCGACTGTCTGAGCTTGGAGCTCGTCCAGTTGGAAGGGGAGGTCAGCGGCTACCACCGGGGTGGATTTTTTGGTATTTTGCTGGCCGTGCTTTTGGTAGATGCTGCTCCCGATGATCACGGCTTGGAACACTCCCATAACGAGGACAAAAGTGACTCCGAGCACCATCACTATGTGAGGAAGAGCTCCCACGTCTTCATCGGATCCAATATAGGAATCGCTGTCTTCCGCTGCAATCTCTTTGGCGACCTCTGCGGGAGCCGAAAGCTCATCCTTCTCTTGAAAAGAACTCGCCGAAGGAAGCTCATCCAAGGCTTCCTCAACATCGTATGACGCAGACTCAGAGAGAGCCGAGGTAGCGCTAGTGTGATCATCTTCCAAGGCGAGGACTCCGATGGTAGGCTTCATGGTTGTAAAAGTCTCAAGCTCCGGATGTGACAGAAATATAGCTGGGGATACGTAGACTACTGCTTTGGAAGCGCTTTTTTGCCTCCTTTGACTTTGACGGATCCAGTGTTTTGTGCGGGCAGGCCCAGGTTTCCCCCCACCCGAACAGAGAGGCTTGCTTCGGTACTGTACTACTGTAGACTGTAGCTAGCTATAGTAGCTGCTACATGTAGCTACCGGTATTTGACTAGCTACCGGTGGCTATCAGAGCCGCCAAGATTTTGTACCGGTACCATCCACACGTGCATTGAAATTAAAGTGGGACTTTGGATCCATTTGTACTAGATTCTCATTCAACATTACCAGTACTTAGAGGCCTAAGTTGTTCACTCCAGTCACAACTTCACTCCCAAGATATAAAGTCTGAGTTCGGCTTTATATCATATTAAAGCGTTTGAGTCACTCTTAGATCAGATCCGACCCTTCCTATTGCAGGCTTTTGGCGTCACTATAACCCGGCCAAACTAACTCGACCACTGGCTCTTCGGATGGTACGACAACTACTAATTTGCATGAAGGATAGAGGGGCAACCACAGAGATAGAAGGGCGCCCCAACACAAATATGCTCGTTGCGTCTTATAGGTCCTAAACGAAGGAGAATCTTTGCAGAAGCTGCATACACTTTTGGGATAGGTCGGGCCAGCCGAGTTCATAGCTCAGTCTGGCTAGCTAGCTAGAGAGTTAGTAGGCAGCAATGTGGGGGCGGGGCGGCTCTTGTCTGACTGCCACTACTGACCACAGCGCCCCGCTGGGCTGTTGGTCTGCCAGATTGAGCCCGAAACTACCAGCAACTGCTGCTATTCTCGCTGGACCAATCCATTTACAACGCCAGAGTTCGTGACGAAGAAGCAAGCAAAGGAAGCCTCAGCCAGTCACTAGACCTCTAGAGACTACCTTGGCTATTGGAGTTCTAGCTGGAAGTAAGCTAGAGAAGCCACAAAGGTTGCATGAAGAAAACGAGCTATCGCGAGCAAAGCGATCCTTATTAGCGGCCTCGTCCGCTCGGGTAGCCTAAGGGTGATGGAAAGTTGCTCGCGTGAATTGAATTGGGGTACTGACTGCCTTGTTCTTCGCCTTAGCTTACCATACCATACCTTACCTTACCTTGCCTTACCCTTGCCGCCAACCGCCAGTGCTACCTCTATTTTACATTTCTTCGGTACGCTGTACGGTAGAGAGAAAGATGCTCACAATTACAACTTACCTTTGCTAAGAGCAAGACGCGGGTCCTGACTCCAGACCAGGTCGTACCCAAGACGACAAGCCTGGCTGGTACCGGCCACCGTTGCCATCCTTGGAGGCATCTCAAAGGCTCCCTCCCAAGCTCTATCTTCAAAAACGGAACTGTTTGCACCTTCTTCTGTGTTTCGGCCGTCTGGGATTGTGGGAGGATGGATCGAAGGGGATTGTGAACGAGTGGTTGTGGTTTCCTTCATGCAATTATCAGTCAGCAACATTGCATGAAGGATTTTGATGCCACGTGCCTCCGCAAAAAGGAACGGCACACGTACAGTACTTTTTGAAGGTGAAAAAGGTCCGTACATGTATTTCATTGATGCTTCGTTTTTTGGCAGTCTCATTTGGGTTTAGGCTAGGAGGAGCTGGACGGACCCACGAACAGAGAATGTTTCTGAAACCATTGATGATCCGATTGAGCATTCAATCAATGGAAGGCAGGTCCATGGGATCAGCAAGGTGCAAACAAATGAAGCGAATAAGGTCCTGTAGGTGAAACAGTGTGATCTATTAACAGTATCTAATCTCTGATTCCAACTCCGTCTTGTTCCTTCTATTGCCAACATGAACTTGGCGCTCTTGGTGTGTTGTTTTGTTTTGTTTTGTTTTAGAACTCTCGCTCTTCGCATTCGGCGGTGTCGTTGCATCCCTCGAGCCACTCGAGGTTGGTGGCGTCGGCCCGCCGACAGCTCTGCCACCCGTTGCAGCTGTAGTCGGCGACGTTCTGGGCCTTCAGTTCGAAGCAGGCCGCGTAGTCGTTGCAGGCGTTGCTTCCGATCGTGGCCAGTCGGTTCCCGCGACAGGCGCCCAGCCCGTTGCAGGAGTCCCGGCCGATGGTGGTGGCGCCGTTGTTCTCGCACGCCCGGGTACCCATGCAGGATCCCAGACCGACGGTCTTGGTCCAGGTCCACACACAGGCGTCGGTGCCCACGCAGCAGCGGCCGTCGCAGGCGGCCGTCACCTCCGCCCCCGTCCCGGTGAAGGAATCTCGAAACTCGTGTTCGTCGCATTCGGCAAACTCGTTGCAGCCGCTGACTTCCGCAATGCCCGGGGCGTTGACGTTGTGACACGCCTGATAATTGTTGCACGAATCGTCGGCAATGGCCTGTCCGTCAAAGCCCAGGCAGGCTGCCTGCCCGTTGCAACTGTTCTCGCCGATGGTGGTGGCGGTTGCCACCTCCTGGCAGGCCCCGAGGCCGTTGCAGGAGTCCGGTGCGATTCGCTCCACGTTCGGTCGCAGGCATGCGGCCTGGCCATTGCAGCTCCCGGCGCAGACCTCTCGCTCTCCGGACCAACTGCACGCGTTCTGACCTTGGCAACAGTTGTGCCCTCCCGAGGTGCAGCTATTGGTCACGTCCTGGTCGGTCCCATAGAAGCACGCCGCGGCGACGGCACGACGATGAGTCAGATCGGCATGGCCGCCACCGCCGCGAAGATTCGTAGCGGAAGCAGCGGTATCCTCCCCCGCGGCGAGAGCTGTGGTGGCGCAGGAGGCCAAAGCGAATAGTTTGATGAGAGTGCTAAGGGGGCTCATTGTGTTTTGTTTCGTTCTTGTGTTCAGTTTGTGAGATTGTGAGCCCATGAAACGGTACCTGTTCTTCTATCCAGGGCGCCCTGCCCAAGCACATCTGGGGCCCCCTTGCTCGTTCGCTGGAGGTGGGGGTGTTTGTCACTGGTTTGCCTGGTCAACGTCAAGCGTCCAGTGAGATGCTTGTGATCCGTGACTGAAGATGGCAAGTCCCAGGACCCCGCCGGAAACCTCGGCTTTCCGCGCAGAAGACAGTCACAGCGCGCCATCATTATTTATGTGCTTGGTTCTTTTCCATTACGTTGGACGCACAATGTCTACCGGCATTGGAACCTAGCTAGCGATCTCAACGATTCTGGATTGCATTGGCAATTGGATGAGCTATTGGATGAAGGCCAAAAGGGGGCACAAGATGGATTCAATACCGGTATAATGTCCATATGCTACTGAACATTCAAAACTGGGCTTTAGTACCTACTAGCTACCGGTAGTCGCAGAGACACCAGTGGAGGTGGACGATTCTACCGTTGTTTCTACCTTTTCTTCTTCCTCCTCCACAGAGCGAATTCCCACTCGCCCTGCATTCAGAACTTCATGCAATGCCCGCGTCAAGGCTTCCTTCTTGCAAGGAAACGGTTTCATCATGAACGTATCTGCACCTGATTCCAGGAATTGCTCACCCATGTCATTGGCTGAAAGACCACAAATGATGCTCTGCACGCCTCGAGAACGGAGCGCTCGGGCTGTCTCGGTTCCCAACAATTGCTTCTCCACACTGGCCATGCTGGATTACCCACGTACAAGTAACGCAAACGAAAGTGCAATACAAACCAAGTTAGTACGCCATCGTGCTGCCAAAGACGGACTCCACCATGACAAGAACACTGCAATCCATGACTTACTATTGGTCAAGGAAGATCACATCGAACTGTCTCGTTTCAGTGATCACCAGCGCCGTTTCACCATTGGCGGCCTCCTCAACCTCCCATTGCGGGGCCACCCGTAGTGCTGCTCTGCGAAACATTTTTCGAATCATTGTGTCGTCATCCACTACCAGAATAGACAAGGTATCTGGCAACTCGAACGACGGTCCCGTTGATCCATTTATCATGGCGGCGGCCGCGGCTTCCCCTGCCATCACGGTGCTTGCTGGTTGTTGTCCTTCTGGTAGCGCTTCTGCTTCGTTGGATGATTGTTCTGGTTGGTGCTCTTGCAAGCTCTTCTCCATTTCCAAGGGAGGTTGATTCAATCGTAGCACAAACCGCGTCCCAGGACAGCCATCTACTCCACTTTGGAATTCTTCGTCCAGGCAAATGTCGGCGCCCATTAGTTCGGAAAGGTTTTTGCAAACAGCGAGTCCAATGCCAGTCCCTTGGTTGAGCGAGTCCAATGACTCTTGGAACTTTGCAAACAACCTGTCTCTTTTCTGCATTGGAATTCCAGGCCCTGAATCTTCCACATAGAGTTCCACCGAGTTGTTAACAATTGCTGCTTTGAGACAAATGTAGCCTTTGTCCACGAATTTCACTGCGTTGGCACTGAGATTCAACACTATCTGTTTCAACCTCATGCGGTCCCCATTGGCTGCCAAATCAGGAGGGCATTCAATCCGGATTTCCACCTTGGCACCTCTCATAAAAAGAATGGCAGCCACTGGATCCAGAATGTCTCTACGAATATCAATGGGACTCAGGTTGAGTTTGATTTGTCGACTTCGGGCTCTGTGGATATCCAACATGTTGCGAAGGAGCTGTACATGACAAAGTAGATTCAAGCACCTGTCAGTGCGTTTCTTCCGAGTGCATCAAGTCTATAGTCAGGCACCACATACGTACCTCATTGATGAACTGGAGACTTGCATCCATGACTCCGACATCTTCCAGGATGGATTGTTTGTGTTTTGGATTGGGCACATTCTCTGCTACTCCAACAGAAACAAAACTCAGTGCGGACATTGCAGCCGAGAGCGGGTTGCGAACTGTCACACAAGGACCAAGTCAAGGTTGATGATTAGAATCGAATCACTTGCTTCCCCATACGAATTGCTGCTTTTCTGTTTCACTCACCTTCATGGGCAATGAATTCTGTATCATCCAATAGCATGACATGCACACAAGTAAGTTGCTGAATGAGAAGAAGCCTATGCACAATCGTGGTGTTCTTTTTCCACTAATCACTACTCACCATTGAGTTGTCTCTCCTTCATGGCTTGAATGCGTGCAATCTCTGCCTTTTCGGCCTGTGCTCGCGACTTGATTCGATTGAGTTTGGTCACTCGACTGAGATGGGAATGGAACCATGCAGCACAAAACAAACTGGCCAAAAAGATGATTGTTCCTCCTAGAATAACAAATAGCAAATCAGCTTGATGATCGGTGGATACCACGACCATGGTCCACTTTCGGCCCGCGACGTCCAATTCTCGTTCAAAATAGCGACCGGGTTGGGGAATGTCGGTGAAACTGACTTCGGGCAATTCGGTAAAGGTGGGTTGGGATGATGATGATGACTTGCCGTCGTCATCGTCGGGTACGTCGACCGCCAAGGCACCTAGAAACTCGGACGATTCACCGGTACTACTGCTAGCAGTCGTATCGTACAAGTAGACTGTTTTGTCTTCGGCTGCAGATTGGAGTGCATATGCTAGAAAGGAGGGTACTCGGACAACAATTTGTGCCACCGAGTTCATGCGTGTAACGTTTTCGACGGAAGTTGGTACCCCGGGATGTGCCAGAATGACACCATAGGCATCGGAAGTATCCTGGAGCAGTTTCAATCGAGGACTGAGGACAGGCTTCCACGTGTCCAATGCAATAATGACATTGATGGAACTGGCCGTGGCTGTTGTTGTGAGTGCACAAACAAAAAGAAGAACAGAAGTGAGACATTTCTTTCAGCCCCACTAGCTAGCTAGCTTCCGGCTTGTACAATATATACCGGTGCATACCTGTGAGCTTGTCCAGCTCAATGATTGCTTCATTGCCTTCGACTGGTTCAACGTAATGAAGTGGCATGTAGTGGTCTGCCTTTGCTCTGGGTGAGAAGGTGGATCCTCCCTCTGGCAAGAAGACTTGTTCGGTAATGCCCGTGTAGTTGAAATGTGGATAGTACTTGACATAGTATTCTCTGGCTTCAGCTTCAAAGTTCTCTCGCACATCATGAGGAATAATGGGCAAATACTGCGACGCCAGAATGTTCCCGACGCCCTGTGCCGTAATATGTTCGTAGAGTTTTCGAAAGTCTCGTCGCGAACAATAGCCGAGGTGTCCGGCAATATCGTCTTCGGGTGCAATGTCGTAATTGCGTTCAACATGATCATGACAAGACTCGTGAATCCACAATCCAAACGTCTCGTAGGTGGACCATGCCGATAAGATGCGGTAGGTGATGCCTTCGGCGGAACTGGTAAAGCGTGCTTCCATGTCCGAGTTGGTGGCATGAACTCCAAAGGCCATGAACGCGACACTGGCAGCCGCGCCCAAGGCGGCAATCAAGGCCGTGAGCAACCATTTGGTGTTAACGACCGAGTTGCTGCTGTTGAAACTGCCCGTGGACCGATGATCGTCGTCGTCGTCAAATCGAAGGGAAGAGAGGGAGCCAGCAGAAGTCAGTTGTTGTTCCGGAGGACTGGAAGGCTGTTGTTGTTGTTGTTGTTGGGTATTCCTGCTCTTTTTGCGTTTCTTGGAGGTCCCTCCTTCGCGTTCCTTGAACCGCCTCAGTCCTTCCTCTAGCTCAATGGCAAACGAAGTCTCACTCGCCATGGGATTGAACTTTACTTCCTGTTGATCCATCATCTTATAAATAGTATAGCACTGATAGCTATCTTTTTTGGTTGGATTGATGCGCGTTTTGGTGGTTGTGAGGAAGAGTGTTCCCGCACCCACACAAAAAGAAGGATCTCTAGCTAGATTTCAGTTTCCAGACAGCTGACCAAGTCACCGTAGATTGTCGACCAATAGCCGTCGCTTCTTCTTCTTGTCTTTGGTCGATGCGAAGCCAACACTCACCGCAATTGCTTTGACGGATGATGCGCGTGGTAATAGCGTGCTCAAGAACTCTCTAAAGAGGTTCTCTCTGGAGACGGAGGACGATGCGATGATGCAACAAAAGCCAAGAAAACAAAAGCACTCTCTTTACATGGTGGCGGTGACCAGCGACAGTTGACGGAAAGAGCAGGTGCTGCTTTGGTGGTTTGGTGGCAACAGATACCGGTAGATGGAAGCAAGATTGTTTAAATCCCCTTGAACAGCTCTTGAACTCTCATTGTCCCTCGTGCTCTCCTGTGGCATTCTGGCATTATGGCGTTGATGATGATCGAAATGGGAAATGCCTCATAAGTAACATATTTAATATCATAGTTGCCGAAGGTCACCTAGAGGCACCGAGGACATAAAAGCAAATCTTGAAGTTGGCTCAGATACCGAATGGAACGTGCCTTCCGATTTTTTAAAGGGGAACCAACCAACCTATTAAATACCGTATTTTGGAGCATCTTTGGCCTTTGGCACGACAGCTCCTGACTGAGTGACAGTCACGCAATATCTTGCAAACGGTGCATGTAGAGTACTCGACTGAGTCGACTCACACATGCTCCAGTCTTAGACTTGATGCCACTGTGGAATCATTCCAAGATGCCATCGCTGGAATAATTCGCGAAGTTCGTACATGTACAGTACCCAATTGGATTGTTCATACGACAAGGGCCGATTAGATTATGGCAGACCAGACGTCCGGACTGCTGTGAGCTCACCAATAATTTTGAAACTCTGGGTTCGGGCATCGCAAAGGAACGAATGTAAAGCAAAACTGAAAGCTTCGGGCTGCTGCATCTTGGCTAAAGAAGAGCTACCTAGATAACATTATTCTTTATAACTGTGTGCGAACTTAATACACTAAAGTAGCTTGCAAATAGTGCGAACCGTTGCGGATGGGACTCTTTCTGGTTGTGGCACCATTCAGGATGCCAGGCAGGCAAACTCTCTGCTGAGCATGACTTAATCCACATTGGATCAGTGAAGTACTAGCTAGTACACTGTGTTGGAGAGCTTCTGGTACCCGTGTACCGGTGGCTTCCCAAGAGGTGACCAAGGTGGCTCAAGTCAAGGATTAATTGCTATGTGCACCTCTTCCCACAACGAAGGTTGATATGTTTCGTTGTTCCTGCTCAAAGTTTTTCCACATCCACAATCCATCAGCATCCCTCAGTAACTGTTTCCTTGGTTGTTGGTTTGGGTTGGGTGCTTCTATCGGCTTCAAGAACTAGCTAGCACTCCAAAGGCTGAGGCTTGGTGGCGGCTTGGCTACAAGGTACCGTACCGCCACAAGCCACAAGCCACAAGCAACGGTGAACAAAAGATTTGCGCGGTTCCAAGGAGCCTGGCCTCTGATACTCTTGCCAGTCAGCGGTATGCAGTCACTCCGGGTAGTGTGGATCTGGAGCTTCAGAGAGGTTCTCCTTGGTGCTGATTTAGCTGGAAGTCGGTTCGAAAGATCCAAAGAAATAAGAGAACTCCCCCCCTTGCTACACTGCCCATTTGCCCTTGGCTCTTTGCGTGAATTGCCATCCGAGATAAGCTAGAGCCAGTGTGCTTCCAGGCAACTTGTAGAGATTGTAACGTAAATAGAATGATCAGAAGTACAGTGACAGCTTTGTCCATATGTGACCAACCAGATGGTTCAACAATGATGCTAAATCTTCGAGAAAAGGGAATATACAATGCGAGATCCCGTAAGCGGTACTTTTTAAAAGAGCCTCTTCATTAGGATGTTCTTTTATTTCCATTGCACTGTGAAAACTATAATTAAAAGGCATGGACATCGACATTGAACTGTTAGATGTTAGAGACACCAGGAACCAGGAAGCTTTGAGAATCAGCAGATTTACCCGTAAAATACTAGTAGTGCAACCTTTAAGAAACCCAGTCACAAGGGCAGCAGCAAAAGCAGCAATACCGGCGGTAACCGACACACCGACACAACAACCACGAGATCGAAAGAGGTCGAAGAGAGAAATCAGATTGCAAAAGAAGAAGGCTGCTAGCTAGCTATTAATAGCTAAATACTTGTAGTATTGCTCGACGCTCCCTTATCCTGTTGCTGCCATTACGGTTAACTAAGAGAGTCGATTCATTCCAATCATTCATTCCATCTGGAGGAGGTATCAGGACGATGACAACATTCGCAGAAAGTGGTAGAACCAACTACGGTGAAACTGCCGTGTTATCGTCGAGCGATCTGGTGAATGGGGGTAGCAACCACAACAGGGGGGTTACTTCCATTGAGGACTCCAGTACTAATAGCAGTGTGGATACCCCTCTGCAAGGAGCGGACCGACAGCAGTCTGAAGACGAAGAAACGGCACCCCCAGAACCAGGCAAAGACAAGCCCGCAGCAGCGACCGCCCCGATTCCTGGTTCGGCTACTTGGTCGGCCACATCGGATGCAATCAACAGCTCCGCCAAGGCTACCGCAGATAGGAATTACGCCACGATACCTGGAGCAGCCTCGATACCCGGAGCAGCATCGGTACCCGGCGCCGTTGCGGCATCTCCGTGTACCTCCAAGAAGGAGAATCCCAAGATAATTGTCAAACTGGATACCAGTAGTAGCAAAGAACTGGATACTAGTAGCAAAGAGCTGGCTCCGGGTCGGAATGGAAGCCTAGGAGATAAGATACCTCCTCCACGCGCTGCCGTGCTTGGGAGACCAGTTCGAACACTGGGAGGGATGACGGAAGAGCAAGTGGGAATGGACTACAGTGCTGCTACAACGACGGAAGAAACAATGTCCAGTCAATCTGTTGAAGTCGACGTCGAATCCGGCATTGTGGCTTCCACTCCCTATCCACCAGAACGTCTGTCTGAAGAGCAATCGCAACAACCAGAGGCTGCTCCCGACGCAACAACCGCCCTAGAAAATAATAGTGAACGGGGACCAGAACCATTGGAGTTAATACCCCCTGCCGAGGACCAGTCAGCCACCCTCGACGTTTTTGACGACGAAGAAGAAGAGAGTCCTCGTGCAGAAGAAGGTGAAACGGACGAAGAAAATCCACCAGAACCCGTCGCGTTGGCAGACGATAATGGCTCGGAATCACTGAGATCATCAGCACAGGACACCACCAGTCCTTCTCCGCCCGCGGCGTTGGCACCTCCCGTCGAAGAAAATCCACAAAACAATAGCAGCAATAATTTCGGCGGTCATCAGGAACAGCAACGGCGAAATGGTCAAGATCCATTGCCTCTGGCGGTCCCCGTTCCAGAACCACCCTCCTTGAGACATGGTACGTCCTACGGATCCTATGGAGGATCCACCGTAATGTCGCAGGGAGTAGTGCAGGCACAACCCTTGGAAGATTGGACCGAAGAAAAAGAACGCAAAAGGTGTTGCTGTACATCCACCAATGGACGCGGATGGCTTAGCCCTACCCAGTGGGCTGTGGGAGCGCTACTGTTGGTGATTCTCATTGTGGTGGGTGTCGTGATTGGCGTCACACAGGCCAAAGATAGTGGCGACAACACAGACGATCCTTCGTATGGTGGTGGTGTCAACAATTCCACCAACAATCTAGAGAATAACGCCACCGAGATCGTTGAGACGACACGGGCACCGACGAACCAAGAGAATACGGCGGGCAGCCCTCCCCTCACAGACTGTCGAAAGTATCCGTCCTTCACCGATCAGCTTCATTTCCTGACACTGCAGGCACTCGATGATCGATGCAGTCCACAATCCAGAGCCAACACCTGGATGATGGAAGATCCAAATCGCGAGACCTACAAGTTTGAAAGACAGCTGCAACGTTTCTCATTGGCCACCTTGTATTATTCAACGTCGGGAGAAGCATGGAAGCAGAATGATCTGTGGCTCGATTATGAACAAGATGAATGCCAGTGGTACAATCAGGTGGACGAGGAAGCGGAAGGACCCATTTGCAATGAAGAGTCGCATATCATCAAGCTCAATTTGGCCCGAAATGACTTGAAGGGAGTCTTGCCGGTGGAATTGTTCTTCTTTCCGGCCCTCGCATCTTTGGATTTGTCACACAATGGTCTTTATGGGACAGCCCCGACCATGTTTGCGGGCGCAAGATATCTGCAACGACTGGTACTGTCATCGAACAGTCTCACCGGTCAATTTACTGCGGAATTGGGTTTCGTTGCCTCCAAGCTGTCCATCTTGCACAACGATGATAATCTATTCACGGGTGCCGTGCCTGGTCTTTTGCGGCTATTGCCAAATCTCCATGATCTGAATATTACAGGGAATCAGTACACTGGTGCGATACCCAACACCCTGGTGCAGCTGAGCAACACTCTGACCAATCTCGAAGTGGCGGCGAATTCGATCTCTGGCGTGATTCCAGCAGAACTAGGAATGACGACCCACTTGCAACGATTGGATGTTGGAAGGAATGAGGCCTTGGAAGGCACTCTCCCGACGGAATTTGCAGCACTGAAAAACTTGACCTCTTTGAATATTGCAGGCACAAGTGTCTCCGGATCACCTCCAGATGAACTCTGTGCACTGCAACAGCAAGGACAATTGGATCTCCAAGCAGACTGTGGCGGAGAGTTTCAATGCTGCAGCGTATAGAATGACTACACGGCCGGACAACTGTAGAAACTAAAAAGAATCTTGTCAAATTATTTAATGATTCATTATGCATTCTTCCAATTGCTTGAAAGGTCGTGACTGTGTTCAGTTAGTGCATTGCTCCCAGACCTACCAATGGCTACTTGGCTAGATACCGGTACTTAGCCAGATACCGGTAGATGAAGTTCAGGAGGAGGGCGGTGGAAGTCCAGCCTGTTTTGGGCATGATATTGAAACAGAAGACACATGTAGTGTTGAACCCAGCGCCAATGCTTTGAAACAGTTTCGTGCACAAAGGATGCATGCACATCGAGTTCCAGCCAACAGCAGAGCGAGCTCAGTCGAGCCATTGGAGGATTCATTCGGGCTCTGGGGGAGAATGAACGGGTTCATTGTTGAACAATCCTCTCCAAACAAATGGGCGCTGGCAATGGGCTGCCTGTGGACGCGGTTTGTACTGGTACGATTGGACAGAATCGAATCAATCTCCCAAAGAAATGAAGCAAAGTTGTCAGAGCTAGCTACCGGCACCGTTGTGAGGACGAAGTTTGGGTATGGTACCGTACCGGTACCTAGAAACGATGGTAGAGTCGTCGAACTGTACGTACCAGTGTCTCTCTAGCTAGGTACTAAGCATTCAATTTGAAACCCTTTCAGCCATGTCATTCATTCCCCCTTTACGACAGTGCTATTTATTCGATAGAGCTGCCGTGCACAACTCCTGCGTGAGTGTTCGTGCCAAAGCCGTGGCTCGAACCTTGGTTTTTTGGGCCACTGTGCGTCCTCAAGCCAGGCAGTGGCGCGAAAGCGCGGTTTTCAGAAGCGACCATGGCGTTCGGAGGCATTCCACCTGTTTCCTCTTGCAGCAACACATTCATTCTATCCAGCTAGCTTAGCTTGCCACCCAGCGGCCCAAAAATTTGGCGTTCAGACTCGATTGGATTGTTGGCCTCTGTAGCAATTAGTTCATCTACCTTCCTTTCGTAGACAGTCCAGCATCAAGATCTGTAATTGATTGAATTTTGGATCCATTTTGGTTAGCCGGAGCCTTTTGTTGACTTTATTTTTGAAGCATACAATCATAATCATGGCCGATCATCAACAACAGCAACAACCCCTCCGACCGGCCCTTCGACGTCCTGGTCAACCACCTCGCCAAATTCCACGTCGTGATCCAGAAGAGGAAAATCGCTATCCTCCTGGAAAAGTCATGTTGATTGCCTTTTTGGGTGGCGTGGCGTTGCTGTTGGGCTGTTGTGTGGCCATTCTCCAACTTCGCATCAATCAAGCCCATCAACGTCTGTTGGCGCAAAGCAAAGAACCCAAGGCTACCGACAGCAGCAACAGTGGTGGCCAATTCAGCAAGACGGTAGCTCCCTCTGATCCGACCCAACCGCAAGATTTATTTCTCTGGCAACAGCCACAATCTTTGCCTTACTCCGGCTCTTCGCGAGTGACGGCAGCACAAGCTTTCTGGAATCAATTTCGTGGCATTTCACCCGTCGAAGCCAAACAACAACATTGGAATCCGTTGGAAGAACCGTCTTTTGACTTTCGACGTTCGCTCACGTCCAATGACTACGAGCACTTGCTACTCAACAACAACAACAACGACAATAGTAACAACAACAACAATAGCATTGCCGAAACCAAATTCTTTGCTCTCCAACGAGCGGCACAATTGGGACATCCACAAGCACAGCATGTCTACGCCAATGCTCTCGCCAGTGGAGTCTTGCCCTTGCAGTATGATCAAACATCACTCTTGGACGTGGCCGACGATTTCCTCCAAACCCACAGTCACCAATTGCAAGAAGCCTGGTTGAATTGGCACATGGCTGCCATTAGTGGTCACGTAGAAGCGGCCATGGCATTGGGACATCGATACGAAACCATCCGACAGCAATCCAAATCAACGTCGTCGTCAACTTCCAAAGCCAAGCGTAAAAGCAGTAGCAACGCCGAAAAAGCCAGTTTCACTTGTCCGGATGTCTTGCCCTATTACCAAGCCGCCGCTCATGGCATTATGGATATTTTGGAAGCCAGTCCGCACAGCCGTGCCAAAGTATTGCCACCCATGGAAAAACATTTACTATATCAAGTCCATTTGCACGGGGGAACGTCGTCACAACTCGATTGGCACAACAAACCAGATGAATCCTCGGAAGCCATTCAATTTTATCATTTCAAGGCTACCCGGGCCGTCGATCCAGATCCGTCCGCCGCCATGACATTGGCTACACTCTATCATTACGGATATCGAGGGGTCGTACAGAATTTGACACTGGCGTTGCAGTACTACGATGTGGCCGCTCAAGCTGGATCCTGGGAAGCGGCAGGATTGGCGGGGTGGTTCCATGTATTTGGATTGGGAATGACGACGGGAAAAGAACGGGACTTGTTCAAGGCACACAAGTACTTTCGACAAGGACTCGCCGGTGGAGGACTCAAGGCATGTCAGGAACGAAATCAAAAGAAAAAGAGGTTCAAGGCAAATTCTCATCAGGACAGTGTCACGCAGTGTGACCCGGGGTGTTTGAATGGAATGGGATTATTGCACTTGTTTGGTGTGCCCCTGGCCGTGGACGTGGATTTGGATGATGCCATTGATTACTTTACTCTCGCCAAGGAAATGGGACATTCCGATGCGGCGTACAATCTGGCCATGGTGACGTTGGGATGGAAGAGTCATTACGTGCCGTTAGACGAGGCCTTGGAGAATGCCAAACAGACTACGGATAGTACCACTGGTGAGACGAAAGCATCCTTTACGGCTGTGGATTTACCGGATTTTATGGAGGATCCCTATCAAATGGCGGCAGGGCCATCGCAATTGGACATGCAACATGCAGTGCAGCAGCTAATGTTTGCCGTGCAAAAGGGACACTTGCAGGCTCGCCATCGTCTGGCCATGTTGTATGATACAGGAATACCCTTGTCGCAAGAGGACAAGTCGTCGTCGCGAGCTTCTCGGGGAAGTGGTAGTCGCAAAATGAAAGAAGTTCTGCCGCGGGATTGCGAAAAGTCATTGAACCATTACAAAGGCATTGTCGATCTTGCCAGTCCACAGGTTCTCCATCGCTTACGCAAAGCCTACAAAGACTACATTGCTGGAGATTCCGACGCCAGTTTGATCCAGTACATGAGCATTGCAGAGTTGGGAAATGAAATTGCTCAGGTTAACGCAGCCTTCCTCTTGGAACAAGGGACTTGTCTGGGGCTCTCGTCCACGGATTGTCACAAGGCCAGTGTCCGATATTGGAAGGCAGCAGCCGCGGCTGGAAACCCAGAAGCCTGCTTACGCGTCGGAGACTTTTACTACTATGGAAAGCTTCGAAATCCCGAAGATCCCTTGGGTAGTATGTGGGATCGACCCTTTGGCTGGGTGCAGTATCTCATCTTTCCCGAAAAATTTGTGTTTCCTGCTGTCTTTTCAGCAGTTCAAAGATTTGTTGAGGAGGTGACCGTGTTGATACTCTCGTCGTCAGAATCCGGCGAAGACGAGGGCGAGGAAGCGAAGGAGGGGAGCTGTGAAGCAAGCAGCGAGGACGGGACCTGTTCTGCTCCTATAGATCCTGCAGACGAACGCATGCATCAAGTGAAACAACGCCGAGAAGAGAACGAACAAGATTTGAAAATGGCGGCACATTATTACCGAATTGCAGCGGAGAAGCACTCCAGTCCCCGTGCAAACTTTAACTTGGCATTCCTGCACCAGTGGGGACTGGGTCTAACCCAAGACTTTCCACTCGCCAAGCGGCACTATGATTTGGCTGCCTCAAGTGTGGCCGCTTCACGCGAAGCGGATTTAGCAGTTCAGATTGCTCTGTGGACACTTGCATTCCACGAGTATGTGGTTCGGCTGGTGATGGCTTGGGAGGAGTACTTCTCGGCTGCCGCAGACGACGAAACGTCGACGCCGTCGATGGATTCTGGCTCGATCATGGAGGCAGTTCCGAAAGCAATCAGCAATATGATTGGCAAGCCTGTCCCAGGTGGTCCGACAGAATCCTCCACGTTCATGAATCAAGGGAATGCTAAGCTGACCAAGAAGGACATTATTTTGGCACATCTCTGGAGCTGGGAGTCTCTGGTTATGTTGATCCTAACCTACGTTCTGTGGATTCTGGTACAACGCACGAGACGGTGAGCGACAGAACTGATGCCTTTCCTCGAAGACATCAGACGGCAGTCAGCAACGGATAAAGCATATCGACATGCTTGGCGACCTGACAGTCCTCTTACTGGGCCCTGTCAGGGCTGAGGTTCGTCCCAGGCGATTGAGTGTGGCCTTGTTCACAAAGCAAAAACAACCAATCCACCATCGTTGCGGTGAGCATGCCTTCAGACCACAACCATCGCCATGATGACAATAGTTAGAATGTTGCATTTAAAACAATCATAGCGCGCAAGCTAGCAACAGTAGGCGATTCAGGCTTCAGTAGTAGAGAAGAGCAAGGTCGAAACGAGTGTGCGGTGTTATCGAAAAATGCAACTGAGTATATTATTCTCGCGAGCTACAGACTAGTTTCTATGTCCCATCCAGCAGCTTCCGCCTTAGATACTACCCGCTGCGCCGTAGGCCACCGGAATGGCCACTGAGAGAAGTAACACTAATGCTGCCACCTGTGGTAAACAATTCATGTATTCAAGGAAGCGAACTGGGTTAGATCTGTTTGGTAGTATTCCATCGCAGGAAACCAGCCCACACGCACACAAACCTACCATTTTCCAGATAGCAGGGGAACCGCCTTTGTTGACGACCCCCTCTTCTTTGTTGAATTTTGTGCCTTGTGGCGTTGGAATATCGTCAATAGAGGTGCGTGGGGTCTTTTCTCTCATGTAGTCCACGGAACCCTCTCCTCCCTTCTTCTCAAAAAAGTTGCAAAGTGTTGTTCGGTCTTCCTTAAAATCCATGAATGGAACGGCATATCCGCAAGATGTTTGCACACGATCCACGTGGTTGACAACGATCTGTCGGGTACCTGGTTTCATGTCATTCTGATAGTGCTTGGAGAGATAGGTGTTGAACTTGGGATGATCGGGAAGAAGAATCTCACCCTTGCCATAGAGGCGAAGAATCCTGGGTGCTCCCTCAAACGCACAAAACATGAACGTAAGTCGTCCATTTTCAGCTATGTGTGCCGAAGTTTCATTGCCACTGCCCGCCAAGTCCCTGTAGCAAATGGTCTTGTCATCGATGATGCGGAGAGCGTCATACCCTTTGGGAGAAAGGTTCACATGTCCATTGCCGCTCAAGGGAGCAGTCGCCACAAAGAAGACATGCTGCTTCTCAATCCATGCTTTGAAATCGTCATCTATACAATCATGTAGCTTCATTTTGTTTGTCTTTGTTGACCAGTGTTTTATGGAAAGGAATGGGACACAATCCAAGAGCTATACCGCTATCCAAGGATTCAACAGCAAGGTTTCGCTGGGTGTCATTCGTTTGGATGCGGCCGACTTCATTGAATTCGATGGATGTTCGAAAGGCTCCGCAAGTTCATTGGACGCATGACTGAAAGATACCGGTACCACGCCCACGTTTGAAGTACTAGCTTTGTTTGTCGCAATGATTAGTAGTTGTTATTTTTGTCTACTGCGCCGAGGGCTTGCTTTTACTTCATCTACAAATGACTAACAGAGTGCGAGACAAACTGCACCTCATCTGGTGGTTAAAAGTTACAGATTACGGGCGTGCACTGTAAGTGGCTCTAAGGTTGCTGCATATCAAATGCTTTGTAGAGATGTGAGTTATCTGTGGATGTGCACTAAGCCATTCCTGATTATCATCTCGACGAGTCTCATGTCTAAGCGCGTGTGTGTGACTGTTTGATGTGTTTAGGTGAGGAGGTGTATCCAACGTGCATCGCAGAGGACGATGATGCAGGGCTGGAATATGAGCGAGACGCCTGCTGGGGCGATATAGAAACTTATAATTTTTTGACTCGGTTCTGTCCTTCCTACTGTAACATATATCGTTGAACGTGGACGCCGTCTAGCTCTCCTCTCAATTTGTAGCAATCTATTCAGCACACATTCCTGAATTTCATACTCTGTCTAGTGATTGATTTGTATCTTTTAGATGGCGAGGTTATTGCGTCAGTGGTCTATAATGTACAGTCGGCTGATGGGAGTCTAACTCGCAGTGTTTAGAATTCCGTGGTGTACAAGGGGCGGGTACCCTAACAGGATACTATTATTTGAGACCATTCATTGCGCTTGCCTTTGCAATGAGTTTGTGGCTATTTTTGAACCCACCCATGTTCCACCAGAGAAACTTCAAGTTGCTACTTATCTGATTCGGTGTGGTATGAGCGTATTGTTCCGGAGCATTTACTTCAGCTTATCTCTGCGAGCCATTATTTTGTGCTTTTGGGTTTGGGGGTCAATACTGCTGATGTTCGTTGTGTATGGATGCAGTAGTCATCTTTGTGTGAGACTATCCTGTCGATTAGTGCGATTCAAGCAGGGATCATATCTGTGTCCGTGTTAGGGGTTCGGTTTTATATAGCATTGCTTTTTTTCAACATGTGGAGAAGACTCGTTAAAACCCGGTTCGGACTCACGAAAACGTGTTGATCCTGCTTTGAAGTTATATAAGGGGTGTCCTGTAATGTTTACAGAGAACACGAATGTTCCGAATGGAGAAGCCAATGGATCTCGGCTTTTTGTGAGAAAGGTGAATGTGAGGCATGGTTGCACCCCCATGGTTATTCAACTCGACAACGGCTGCAAGATTCGGGCTTTTTTCTCAGGTCAAGTCAAATCTATCCTTGTGGAACATGAAATGGAGACTATTATGCCACGTACTTTTTATGTAACGGAGCAAGACTACACTTTCAGTACCAGATGGTTTTATGACGGAGAAGTTGTACACACCAAGATGAAGGGTAAGCAGTTCCCGATTATCAGCAATTCTGCGACAACTGGACACAAATTACAGGGATATACTGCAGTGTGGTCATTGGTACATTCATGGCGATACTGTCAAAACTGGGCTTACGTGGTGTTATCAAGGGTGCGAACCATGAGTGGTTTGTTCTTATTGAAGAAGCTGGATTGGGATCCAAAGAACTTTGCCATGCCACAACGAATGAGAGACATGCTTGCAAGATTTAAGGATACTATTGGGCTTTCTGTCCTAGGAGAAGATCAATACGATGAAATGTTCCAGCGAGAAGACGGGTTCTTGTTATAAGTATGAACGGTAGGGATATAGGGTAAATTAATCTGTATATAAAAACTTTTATTACTACAACTACCTTTCTGAGATTCGCATTGCACCTCGTACGTCATTCAATGTCAGTCATTGAAAAAAGATCAAGCGTCCAATCAAATCACAGGCGACCCCGAAAAATTAGGAGCCAACTTTTAAAATGTGAAGAACGCAAGGCGACTTTCATGTGCATGTACATGCGTTGACTGTACGGACGCATTGAAAGAGTGTGGTAATGTAATTGGGGAGTGGAATAAATTGACCAGAAGATGTAAAAACATAAAAACAAATGCTACGGCCTCATTCCCCTTGTTGTTCTGCATGGGGCTGTAACATTTGTTTGGCGATTTTGTCACTTTCCTGTGGAGAACAAGCACTCCCCAATTGTCAACACGGCGTTTTGGACCGATTTTCGATTTTGAAACCTCCACCAGTTCAGTCGTGTATACCCTTCTTTCAGTCATGTTACTTAAGTAAATTGGTCATTTCGTTAAATATTTCCATTAAGCTGCCAAAAACCTTCACTTGTGGGTATATGGTCCGTATTATCTGTTAATGCTCTACTTTCAAATGGCAACTATAGGTTTAACACTCATCTCAAACAGATAACAGAAAAAAATAATGGCTAGGTCAACTTTGAATTTCTCATTACCCATACCTTTCAATGCGTCGGTATCCCGTCAATACAATACTAGTCGAATACGTAGACTTCTACAGGGCCTTCTAAGTAATGCGCGCCGGGTATAATTCAAACCTCTGCCCCCATCGGTACCATTACCCCTAAAGCAAATCGTCTCCAGGAGACGAAATACGGTGTGTTGCTTTCTTGATTTCGCAGAATTCTAACTTTCGGATTTCGGATTCCTCACAATTCCAACCTTTTAGATTTCTCACAATTCAATTTTCCGGATTTCTCACAATTTTAAGTTTTCCCTATTTCTCACAATTCAATTTTCCCTATTTCTCACAATTCCAACTTTTTAGATTTCTCACAATTCCAATTTTTTGGATTTTCCGTTTGGTACAGTACTGTACTGTACAGTCGTACCACCGGTGGTGGGGATCGAGAGCGCGCTGACCCAATTATTTTTATTAAACAATTCGCACAAAAGATCAAAAGATCCTTCCGACCTTTCGAGGTCGGAAATGCCAAGTGTAGGTTTGGGTTTTTAAGAAAAGCCGTGATCCGCCTTGAAAGAAAGCAAACGCCTTGACATCATTTTTCATTCCAAGAAGCTGCGCAGCAAGGAAGAGCACATCATACGGTATCAATGAATGAGTTGGCAAAACGCAAAATGAGCAAGACGATGTTTACATGCCTTCCATGTAGTGCCTCAAGTAGCAACTGTTTTGGTGCGAGTGCTGGTAACAACAACAAGTCTGTGTATTTGGATGTCTATGCCGGGACAAACTGTCCGAAAATGTACTTTTCCAAGACGGATGTAGCCCAAGATGGATGCACTGTTATTTGTAGAAATAGTGGATGCTACAAGATTGGAACGCATCGTTGCGCCGCCTGTGAGCACGAAGCCTACTGTTGCGAAGTCTGCCGCCAACAAGATCGAAAGCGGCACGAAGAGGATTGCCGACGATACACGACGACCGTACGGGTAGAACAAATGAAGAATTTTAATCGTCAAGCCAGCTGTCGAGGTCGAGGTGGTTGCTCGAATACCGTGGTCTCCTTTTGTCGGCACTGCCAAGCGACGGTGTGTCACCAATGGCAATGTTCCAAGATTCATTTGGAGCAATGCAATGCCTATTTGGAGGCCAAATTGGAGAGGGAGTGGGTAAGGATTGATCTACTTGTCAAGAAGAAGAACGACAGCTGTCGGCAAGAGATCCCACAGAATCGTGGGGGTAACGATAACGAAGCATGGGTGCTGGTGGACGGGTAGCCACATAATATTATATACTTGAGATCCAACTAACTAATGAAAGGCAAGGGATTGCAATCAGCAGCACCTTGGATGTCGGTACAGTACACTACCCCACTCCGAGTCAGTCGAGACGCGTGATACCCCTCGAAACCAAGCCATGCACGAGGAAAAATAAATACAATGCATCTTGGACAAGCCGATCATAAAAGATCCATCCGAAGAACCACGGCCTGTGCACACCACACTACACGAAACACCCACCATTCGTCATCAAATTTTTGTCAAATTTTTTCATGTAAAAGGAATAAGATTACCCTCTCGTTAGATTTGCAAAACTTTGGAGTTCTACTGCTGAGGTGGCTATCTGTAGTGCTGATTGATTATCCGTTGGTTTTGGCCTCTTGGATCATTTATGCATATGTTTGTCTGTACCACAGTAAATAGTCGGGTTTGTTCTTGTTCTTTTTTCATGTTGTTTCTATTGCAACTGACTATTCCGCAGCGCAATCAACTCTTGTTCCAATGCCACTGCTTCTCGTTGGGCCGCCTGCGTCCTGGCTTGTGCTTCTAGTACTTGCCATTCTTCTTCGGCGTCCATCATTTCTTGATCCATCAACAACAGGGAGAGACGCAATGTCCGAATGAGACTGAGTAGTTGCGATGTGGCCACACATATATTCTCTGTCGCTAGTTGACATTGCACCGAGCTCATGGTGACATCTGCCGCCAATGCCGGAGGAGGTGGATCTTGTGCTGTGGGCATGTGTCCTCCCGATCGAGGATCGGTTTGCCGTCCTTGTTCCAACGCCGTCACTGTGGATGCGGCTCGAAGGATACTCAGGTATTGCGTAGATAATCGATTGCAAGTGGCATTGAAGGACTGTAGCCAGTCTTCTGAGGGAGTTGCTTCGGCTTCAATTCGTTCCATGGTGGCTATCTAACTACTAGTAGCTATCTATCATAGATCTATCTTTGTCAGTGTTTGTCTACGCAGACAGACAGCTTTTGCGCGAAGTTGTCTCGTTGTGTCGGGTTTGGCTGCAATATTCAAAACCATTAACCCTAACTAACCATCCAAGTAGATGAATGCTGACGTTGTTGGGAAACGGGAAGGTGTCAATGCTCTTGACAACCCAAAGCAAAAGATCTGCCACATTATTGCCAGCGCAACAATAATGAGACCCTGAAAACCTCAATGAGACCATTGATGGATTGCAGCTGCTTGGCATCATCCGGAGTACTACACCAACATCTTTATCCTTTATTATATAGCTTCGTTAGATCAGAAACAATATCTCTCAATAGTCTAGCCAGTGTGAAGAGCCATTATGATATCTTTTCGGTTGCTGCTGGGATATACCCTTGCTCTTTCGTGGGTATCTTTGTCTCGTCATTGCCAATGCAGTGCCTTTTTGACCGGCCCTCCCACAAGGAGAGGCCATAGCGGAAAGATTGGCAGTGGGAACAGTAATAATGGTGGAAGGATCCCACCACCTCGAGCTGCCAACAGGCATGACGATTGGGCAGATGACGGGTTTTCGGACGAAGTAGTGGCATCCTCGTTTCTTCAACATAATAATGAAACAGACGATGCCACCACACAGCAACAGCAACAAATTGCCACAAACAATATGATCATGAGAGGTGGATCTACCAAACCACCACCAAAATCATCAGACCACGATCGAGTACTCAAGGGTGGAAAAGTCACACTGGCATCCACGGCGTCCTATTGGTCCGACGCTTTTGGAAAAGCAGGACAAGCCGTCACCAAACCCTTCAAATCCGCAGGACAAGCCGTATCGTCGCGCCTTCAGTCCAAAGAACAAAAGAAAGAACAAGAGTTACTGGACAAACTGGAAACCACCAAGGTACAGTCGGTCGTCATGGTACCCAACACCACTGTGGTGCCCAACGAAGTCGTCCAATTGGCAGCACGTCGATCCGGACTCATTGGAAATCCTCTTCGGACCGATCGAGTGCAAGATTTTGCAGCCTCGCTCAAGAAATGGTATCAAATGAGAGGATATATCCTTCACTCCGTGACGGGGGCTACGTTGAATACGGCGTCGGCCACGGCAGAAATTCAAGTCCAAGAACCACACGTGTCGAGAGTGCCCGTCGATATCACATTTTGTAAGGAAATGGTGGTTGATCCCGAAACTGGAAACATTCTCACTTTTCGACAATACAAGGAACGACATATGAAACGCAAAACGTTTGGTCACCGGTCGATTACCAAAGCCGACACAAATACTACCTTTGTCCAGACGACTGGCAAGACACGACCCTCTCGGATTGCGCAAGTCCTTGGCTTGAAGCCGGGAGCACCCTTTCAATGGGATGCATCCAGGTGGAGATCCGTGTCGAGCAGTGGCATTTTCGCACGCGTGCTGCAGGCTGGACCCCAACGAATGCAGGATGGATCCGTACAATTGCAAATCTTGGCGACCGAAGCACCACCAAGGCACTTGGAATACGGAGTGTCCAAATCTCTCTACACTGGGTCCTGGGAAGGGGAAGTCGACTTTCAACACGAAAACTTGCTAGGAGGAGGTGAAAGTTTGGCCTTGCAAGTCCGGCGAGGGACCAAAGATCCCGAACCCAGTGTGACATTGCGCTTTAGTGATGACAAGTTTGGCATGCCAGGTGGGTATGATGTTGAAGCATTTAGTGACTTTATTGGAGATACCGACGCAGAAGGTGGAACAAAGAAAGGAAAAAGCAAGAAGAGTGATAATGCAGAAGACTCTGTGGAAGACGAGACACCGCCATCCAAAGAGCCCAACAAGTTGCTGGATCGTAAAGGTATGAGATTCACCTATCGGAATCCAATTGAAACGAAGCGAATAAGGCACAGCAGCGCCAGTACGTCCTTGGAGCGAACAGCAACACAGTCGGGGATTCGAGAAACCATTGGTTGTGGCAGTCTGACTTTAGGGCCTTTTCGAAGAGAGCTACCACTGGATGCAAGGTCGAGTATTGATGGAAGATTCACTACTGGCTTGCGTGTCCCAGAAGGATCCGTCCAAGCTGAACTTTCTTCAGACAAAAACACGGAAATCCGCGGTGGTTCTACTACCTACCAGGGATTGACGTTGCTCCCATTCACGTCCTTTCGACTGACGACCACACAAGTCTTGCCGCTCTTGTCATCATCCTATTCTGCTTCATCCGCTGCCGAGCCTGAAAAGCAACCATCACTTGCACTTCGACACACGGTCTCAGGGTCAACGCGCAACCTCCCCCAGCATGAGCAGAATGCCATGGGATTCTCGTCAATGATTCGAGGAGGACAATCCAAGGGTGGCATCTCAACCTATGTCACCGGAGCCACCGAGTTGAGAATTCCTCTCAACATCATGGGCGGCAGCAAGAGAATCCAGAATCTACAACAAGATGCCAGTGTTGTCCTCTTTGGTGACTGGGTGTCAGCGCGGAAGAACAACGGATCACCGTTTGCCTTTGAAAAGTCAATCGGCGTGGGATTTCGTAAGATTGCACAAGGAATTCCCCTCAAAGTTGATTTTTGCTATGCTGGTAATGGCAAAATCAAATCCAATTTTGGGCTTGGCCGTGACTTCGACGTTTAACCAAAAACCGCATCGCAGCCAGCTTTCCACTTCGACGTTTAATTTAGCATGTACTTTAAAAAGCATCAGAGCTTTACTTCCTGCTAGTAGCAACCTGTATTCGTTCCGGTGGAGCGAGTTCTAAGAAATGGATCTTCAAGTACTAGTACTGCTAGAACGGCACCCACGTTGAATGCTCTCCCAGCAATCGCCGCCCTCTCGCTTCCTCGCAAACCAAGGTGGATACGGCACCTTTCGCAGATGGTTTGCCTGGCTCATTGTCGTCAATCAATGCCGTCGTAACCACGATGAACGATATTCTCGGAATATGATCGAGCCGAGACTAGTGCACTGGATAGTCGGACTCCTCCAACTACAAGTAGAAAACTCAGCAGCCAAAGGCTAGCTCAGTGATGCATCAAGCAACAGCATGATTGATAACAGAAGTTAAACGATGGCATAGTGCTCAACACAATGATGGACTACAACTGTATCCTGTTCTTGCTTGGCAACACCGTGTCCTCCATTATTTATTCATCACTTCCACTGTCATTGTCACCCTCGCTTTCGGATTCATCCTGCTTGCTGTTATCATCGTCACTCTGTTCCTCCTCCTCCATGGACATGCCAGAAGCGGCACCGCCTCCTTGCCTCAGCGCTTCCATGGTGGCCTGTTCCCGCTCTTCTTTTCGTTTCCTCTTGGCCACTCTCTTTTCGTCTTCTGCCTTGCGTTTTCGATCCACATTACGTTGTTGTTCTTCTTTTCGCTGTTGCTTCAGGTTTCGTTCCCGATCTTTGCGTTCCTTTAATGCCTTGGCTTCCTCGGGTGTCTTTTTCTCATAGGCATGAAACATGACATCCCCACCGCCCAATCCCTTTTCCACCTTGATGAGCTCGAGGGATAGCCTCGGTCCTAATTCAACCAATTTGAGGGCACTTTTTTGTGATTTGACATTACCGCCATAGGATTGTGGCAGGACCACTTGATGCTGAGGGTCCTCTTCGGCTTCCGAGTCACTGACATCGCCTGTAGCTCCGGCTTGTTGTCCGGTAATATAGTCCGCAATGTCTTGTACCTTGTTGAGGTTTGGCAATTTGCTTTGAATCAGACGTCGTACTTTGCGATTCACTCCCACGGGGTTTGCCTTGATGGCATAATGTCGTATTTGGACGCGTTGTTTGATAACCGTGCGAGTTGTCGTCGTTTTGGTAGTTTTGTCATCATCTTTGGAGGATGATTCTTCTTCCACTACTTCTTCGTCTACCAAATGAAACAAGACGACACGCCGACAATCTGCCAGTCGCACCGATGCCACATTAATGGCAGGGAACATATTTTGAAAAGTAATTCGCAGCAATTTGATTTGTGGTGGTGCCGAGGCATCTCCAAAATTGTTGGTAACGACAATGGGTGGATTCTGATGCAGTGCTCTGGCATTGTCTGCCATGGGTCGTCGTTGTAGTGACTTGATGTGTTTATTGAGTGAGAATTGCGTGACTCGAAAGGTAATGGTGGGTCCTTCGGGGGTCCTTGCCAAGCGCAGATTCAAACGGGTCTCATTTTGCGTAAATGCCATGATGTGAGTAATCCCCATGGGCAATGCCAGCTTTTGACAGTATTTTTCCAGAGTCAATTTTCGATTCCGGGGATCTTCTTGAAACTGCAAGGCCGTGTAAGGGAGCATTAGTTTGCGCAAATCTTCCACCAATTCGGCCACTTCGTGTTCGGTCTTGCCACGACGAATCACCAGAGACTTGGGGACTTTGGTTTCTTGCTTGTTGGATACCAGCGCATTCTCAGGTTTGCTTTCTTCTAAATCCTTGACATGAGTCCGGTTCTTCTTGCGACCTCGTCCTTTTTTCGGCATGGTTATTTATTAGCCTATCCTACAGTAAAGTAAAGAGAGTTACGCTAATCTGCTTCAAACTTTGTTCCTTTCGTGGGGACAAAAAAATGAGACTGGTGTGCCATTTTAAAATAGTGTGATCTTTTGGTTGGTGCCGAAAGGATTACGGTCTGCCCTTCAACCTTGACTGATTGAGTCGAGTCGATCGAGTCGAGTCACTAAACCCGAGGACTCAATTCCGAGCCTGCCTTCCAGTTTCAATTTTGACCCTTGGATTTTGGCGCAACACGAATTCGAACTTTGCATCAACCTCAGGACCTCTGTGGAAACTCGAGTCGTGGTACTTTTCGTCTCCTAAATCATTTTGATCGTCTCCTATTTAATGGATTTCGTCTCCTAAAAATAGGAGACGAAACGGATCGTCTCTTAAATCTTTTGTCTCCTCTTAAAACGTCTCCTATTTTCAACGGATCGTCTCCAATTCTAAACGGATCGTCTCCTAAGTGTACCATGTAAACTGTATGGTATCGTCTCCTAAATCTTTCGGATCGTCTCCTATTTCGAAACGATCGTCTCTTAATTGGAATGTCTCGCCCCCCTTCCACTGATTGGAATGACTGGATTCCTTCTTCATGCAGGAATGAAGACTGAAGAATGGTAGAGAACTGACAGATCGAAGATGATTGGTTGGTTGGAGGAAATTGCATGCTGGTTGCCAGATGCATTCCTTTGTTGAATGGTTGGAATGTTGGATTTTAAAGTAACATCGCAGGGAAGGAGGTTTGAGACAAGAGGACACTTCTTCAGCAACAGGTGCACCTACTGGCTCAGCCCTTTTAATTTGGACAGGGGGTTGTTCTAAACTCTGCTTCGGCAGTAGTTTGGCTCGACTGCGTCGGCAGTCGAGAGTTTGGCAACTGTCGGGGGGTGAGCTGAGGCCTCCCGCTATGGAGATTGGTCTCCATCTCCTG
Source organism: Seminavis robusta (assembly GCA_903772945.1). Classification (NCBI taxonomy): domain Eukaryota; phylum Bacillariophyta; class Bacillariophyceae; order Naviculales; family Naviculaceae; genus Seminavis; species Seminavis robusta. The sequence goes on from CAICTM010000350.1 coordinate 72,109, forward strand.
TCTTTAGTGGCCATTCAGTAATATTGACGCCCTAAAGACTCCATGTGTCATCCCTCTTACAACTGGAACGATCCATCAAGGAAGCAACACTGCCTCTGAACACAGCATGAGGGGACAACGTGGTGGCTCCTCACAGTTCAATGACGCCTACTTGGCTGACTATACGTGAATGAAACCAGCTTTGTTGGCCATGGTGTTTCTCGTTGGGTTTCGACTTGAGGGATGGGAGTCTTTTGTCTGATTAGAGTCGACGCAGGTGATTTTGATGCCATGCACCTGGTATCACATGCATCCGAGATACATGACTCTGCTAGGGCCAGAGACTACAGTATCTGAATCATGAGTTTTGAATTTCTTTTTCCACCCTCAGGCTGCCCGTCTAGCAGCCTACTGAGAGACATGGCTGTCCGAGGATAGCCGGGCGCAATTGAAATTTGATTTTATTAAGGATTGCATTGTGGATGGAGATCAGTATTGCACTGATTTTGATCCATCTATGAACAATCACTACTTGGTTCGGGGCGACCAAGGAACTTGTTGCTGCGGATGATTGCTGTTTGGTTTTGGAAACGCAACAAGTGTGACCCATCACCGAATGTGCCACACAGCGATGCTCGCTACGCCCACTCGGCAATGTGGTCAGATTCTGGTGGAAGTTCCTCAGCAGCGGCATGGGGTATATATGAGACGTGCGTGAAAGGTTGGGTTGGCTTTTAGCCGGCTGGGGGTATGTGCCATGCTTTGGGGCTGAAGAAAGTTACACTTCAGCAACTACAAACTCATAGCTATGGTTACTTGAATCCCTGGGTCAGTCATGGGAACGAGCCGGAGGGCTGTGGATACCACTAAACCCATAAGACGATACATGTTTACCTCTCTATGTAGCCTATTGACCTATTGGCAGTCCGCCGCTGGCCTGAGGAAGGAGTGAATGGAGTGACTACGCTAAAAGCTAGTGTAAGATCTTTCAGTTTTTGAGTTTGAGAGAATGAAAGTTATGAGAGATTAGAAAGCTATGAAAACTAATCAACGAGAGAGATCATCATCAAAGGATCGTAGATCTGGCTTCCCGGGAGACTATAAAGTGTGATAGAGTAGGTTGTGTAGTAATCCTACGTCTCTCCACGATCCTAAAACGGAACGCGTGGAAGGTTGTCTAGCCTGGATCTAGTAGCGTGGAAGTACTCACGCTGGCTAAATTATAGAGCGATGTTTCCATCAAACTAGTATGACTAGCGGTCATTGAGAACCTGGTCTCAATGACTATTCACAAGAGACTCGGTCATGATCGAACTCAAACCCTATCTGAGATCGAGTGCGAATAAAGCTAAAGACGTGTATTGCATTCGCCCCCTTGACAAGGGTACGAAGGCCGACATCAGTCGGACAAGGAGAACATATGATTAAAGTGCGGGGCACTCTCATGAGATTTGGATGTAGACATGTGCGTCGCACGATGGCAATCCTACAAGGGGATCAGGCCTTGTATGGGTGTATATACCTTATGTTCCAAGTCTGTAGACTGTGCCGCCGTTGCGGTAGCATGTGGAGCCGTACAGTGCCATTGTCATTGACTCGGTTATAGTGTAAGGACTTTGTACTTTGGCTGACCGTACTTGCGGTGCTGATATGTTGAATCATCATAGTTGTTGACATTGTGTTGATGAGGACACGCGTTGCGTTTTCCCTATCGTTGTTTTTTTGGATTAGTCGTTGGCGACGTTCCTTAATGTACTTCCAAGTTGGCTTCGAACCGGACGTTTGTGAATCGCGTACGATTGAACACGAGGCTGTGCGGCGTTGCACGCAGGTGGTATGGATCGTGGCATTCATTGCAAAGCGAACCGCCGTGAGGACTCCATCCAGGATCCATTCACGAGATCGTCTTGGCACTTGATGTTTTGAACAGCGATCAAGTTGCGTTGTTTGATGAGCACGCTCTGACCATAGAGTTGTGTGTAGGTGAACGCGTGTGATGAACTTGCGACGAAGTCCATATTCATCCCGGAGTGTCTTCTCGACCTCTGCGTGAACTCACGTCCTCTATCCATGATAACCTCAGCAGGCAGGATACCGAGTAAGCCACGTTTGTTCTAGGACGTGGCTACTTTCGTCTGCTGCCTTGGGAGCAGATCTCTGCAATCTCGAACCATCGGTTCGGGATCAATCATTGTCAAGCAATGAAGTGTGCAGGAATCTTTTTTTTGGGATCCCCGACGTTGTAAGGGCTATCAGGTCAATACAGTCTTTCCAAGGGATCTCCTCGCAAGACTTTGGAGGAATCAAT